>OMNN01028455.1:0-17773 GCA_900302755.1 Chromis chromis | reverse complement strand
ATTTATGTCTTTTGAGAGACTGCTGTATGAATGAATCTGTAGATTTTTTCCCTTCATCCTACATTAAAGAATAAGTAAAAGCAGTGTTTAAAGCCTGTCTGACCACACTCACCATCTGTACATCACAAGAAGAGAAATTAAAACACCGGAGTTCAGCAAAGACAAGATTTTTAGGGGGGATGTTAAGTTACTTTTGGTGAGTTTTCCATCCATTCATTATCTATACTCCACTTAATCCTCTGTAGGGTCATGCAGCTGGAGTCTATCCCAGCCAACTCAGGGTAAAGGCAGGAGACACCCTGGACAGGTCGCCAGTCTATCACAGGGCTAAAAAAGAGACACAACCAAGCACACTCACATTCACACCTAAGGACAATTTAGAATCGCCAATTAACCTCAGCATGTTTTTGGACTGTGGGAGGAAGCCGGATAACCCATGAAAACCCACGCTGCACAGGGAGAACATGCAAACTCCACACAGAAGGATCCCAGGCCCAGGCCGGGACGCGAACCGGCTGTAGCTGTGAGGCAACGGTGCTAACAGCCGAGTCACCGTGCAGCCCCTTGGGTGAGTTTGTCGGTCTTTAATTTTAAGCAATTAAACCCAAAGTTTTCAATTTTTGCACTATCCTTATACAGCTTACAATAAAAATGGTGAGAGATCATCACTTTAAATTCTTTAAAAAAAAATGTTATCTCTATTTCCAGCTAAAGTCTGTTGAGTGTGATTGTTAAAGAGATTCCTGTTGCTGTCAGATTATATCAGCTTAAGCTGTGAAGCTAATTAAGCCAAAATCAGCTCCATGTGCTGTTTGAAAACTCTGTCCTTAAAACTATATGCATATGATGACTGCATACATGATATAATGTTATACGTTTAGGCTGAAAGTTTTAAACAAAAAGTTGATCCATATAGAGGACATAAAATAAAGAAATATTCTTCTTGTATTAAAGTGTAAAGCTTGTTAGTCCTATTATATTAGTTTTAATAAGGAAAATGGAAGACTTCGCTCTGTTTGGCTGCTTAGCTTGCACACTTATTCATATTTTCACAGGACAAAAAGGCTTTTAGGATAAGAACTAACCGGTGTGTTTGGCACTATCTCAGTGCACCAGCTTTTAACAGCAACACCAGCTTCTTTTGGCTGGTGCTGCTACCCCAAATCCAATAAAGTGAAGAACAGAGCTCCTAACAATAGCCTAAACTCTGATGCTATCCACTCAGTGGGAAAAGACGACGCAGTTGATGTGCTGGTCTGGAACAAGCTCAGAGCCAGACACGTCAACATCTGACACTTAAATTAGAGCAGATAAACACACTTTAATCCATTCCTTAAACTTTTGCTCTTGGTTTTTTAGGTTTGCAAAAGCCGCCAAGATTTAAAAATACAAAGTATTGCTGACTTATAGATACTATGTGTGTATATTAATGGTGTAAAAGGTGCTGCTTTTTCCTTACTCATCTTATCTCTCCTTCTCCTCTGAGTTCACCTCTTTCATTGATTCTTTCTTCCTCCTCCTCCTCATCCCTCTTGTCTATTTTTCCCTACTTGTTTACCAGGTAAAGTGTCCATCCCAGCCAGTCTGAGACGAAAAGGTGATAAATGAGCAGACGAGCGAGGGATAGGCAGTGGGCCGGGGCCGAGTAAGAGAGCTGATGCGGAGAGGGAGAAGGCGGCTACCGGGAGTCTGCGAGTGGATATAATGAGAATCAGGGGAGAGGGAAGCTGGGGAGGGAAGAGAAGTGAGGACAAGACCGGTGAAGGGGAGAAATGAGCAAGGGTGGAGTGATATATGAGGAAGAGAGCATTGCAACAGAGGGACAGAAAGTGAGGGTGAAGTCATAAATGGGAGAATGAAGGTGGATGAGGGTGGCTGGAGATAGAGGAGCGACGGCTGATGAAGGACGGAGAGAGGGTGAAAAATGGATGGCAGGGTGAGGGTGAGGTGTATTCGCACAACTGATGATTGAGATGAGAATGTAATGGGCGCCTCTCTCAGCGCAGGGCGGTGTTTAAATACGCAGGGCTGTGTTTAGATTCAGCCGGGGTGCGCGTCTTCGTGTGTGTGTGTGTGTGTGTGCAGCTGATTAACAGTCATCTCAACCACAGAGCCATTCAGACATTCACTCATTATCTCTAATAAGGGTGCAACTCTGCTGAGTTCAGCTTCGCAGCATTTTTCTGTCAGACTTCTTGAGTGAACTCAACTGATGAGCGTCAGTATCAGTTAGTAGTTGGGGTCCAGTATATTAGCAACTATGTGGATAACTCAACATAATTGAACAGGAAGAAGAAAATGAAGCCTTATTAGTTGGATGATGCCAATGAGGTCCTTCACATGAAACCCCTGGATGAAGTAGTAGCTGATTAAGTGGGAAGCATATGCACACTAGGATCTCTCTTCCTATAATAAGATGTCCTGGTGTGCTCAAGAACTAAATGATTTTCCTAATTTCAAATAATCTATCCATTTGTTTTTTGTTTGTTCGAGAATTAGGCTCTTGTTATTCTACGTTTTCTTTTTATCAACAAATCCAAAGAAAAGACTAAAACCAACAATCTGTTTCCTAGTGACCCGAGGCGCTTATTTGTTGTCCATCTGTTCCTGCTGATGACACAAACCTGTAAAAATACATATCTATTTTTTTTAAATGCTGTGTAATTTCCTAAAACAGCTGGGCACTGTAGTTTTTAACAAATGTTACTCAGGCGGGAATAAAGAGTGCATTTGATGGGGACTATTTTCAGCTGTGGATTAATACTCGTTTGGTTCCTTAGTGAGTTTTTTACAGCATCGGGAAGCCGATGAAGTGACTCAATATAAATGACAGTGCCCATGTTGGTTGTAATGTAAGAATATGTCACCCAGCGTGGCAGTATGGCTCATTGATGTATTAATAATAGATTTTAAATAACAATGAGGCTCTGCTGCACAGGGGAATAAGATAACACAGTCTTCGGCTACACAGACAACATTTGTTAGTAAGATTAATTCACTGGTTGGCTTCTGTCTTGTCATGGATTTTTTTTTAAAGAAACACTTTATCAAATCAATTAGTCACTTCCTATATATAATGTCCCATGTGGGCAGCTTGACAGGAATCACATTAGCCTTAAAGACAACGGATAGGCCAGCTGAAATACAGAAAGACCTCTTTTGACTGCTGGAGGCTTGTAATAAATTTGGACTTGAGTATTTTTTTTACATTGTTAGACTGCCAGATTGCATTGTATATAAGGAGACATGTTCAAATGGAATCAACAGATGACTCAGGACAAAGACGTGTCTATTTGGAGGCTGGTAAATTGCATGGATCTCTCTAAATTGCCCGTTTATTTTCTGACTTATTAATTAACATCATTACTGGGACTGGATGTAAAACTCGCTGCTGCAGATGCAAAGAATATCTTGACTTATTTTTAATGTGACATTTTTGTCACTATTAACAGCTGTCACTCCTTCCTGCCCCACTTCACACACACTCCAGGAAAGTGAAAGTGGGAGACTAAAGGAGAAGCTGTGGTTGTCTGGAAGTAGATGTCTTCTGCAATAAAATTTTGCTATTGAAACCACAAAGCATCAATCTGCAAAATAGCACCCAAAAGAAAACACACAGCAGTATGTGAATCCTGCAATCCAGTGCCTATGAGACGGCTGGGATCATGTCAAACTTTTATCAGCTCGTAGACAGGTAAACTAAGACACTAAAGCTAAAACAATCTGCCTCACCAGAAATCTCTTCACCCCTCATCCAAAGAGGTTAAGCAAATATGAGATTCCCTATTAGTTACCCATGAGTAATATCCATCCATTATCTATAAACCGCTTAATCCTCTGTAGGGTCGTGGGGGTGCTGGAGTCTGTCCCAGCCTACTCTGGTAAAGACAGGGGACACCCTGGACAGGTCGCCAGTCTATCACAGGGCCACATAGAGACAGACAACCAAGCACACTCTCATTCACACCTACAGACAATTTAGAATCATCAATTAACCTCAGCATATTTTTGGACTGTGGGAGGAAGCCGGAGTACCTGGTGAAAACCCACGCTGCACAGGGAGAACATGCAAACTCCACACAAAAAAGATTCCAGGCATCCTAACCGGGACCCAAACCGGGGATCTTCTAGCTGTGACGCGACGGTGTTAATAACTAACCCATCGTGCAGCCCTATAAGTAACATATACCATGTATTTCAGGGCACTTCTGCAAGACAATGGTTTCTTTTTCCTAAATGTGTCATAATGTGTGGGACTCGCACCAGTCTGGTCCTGGTTTTGTCACTGTGGTCTTAGTAATGACTTAGTATGGGTTTAGTTGGTCTTGACTACAAGGTTTCAGCTGCATATACTGCCATGTGATGTAAGTTCTGTTTCTATGACATTTGTTTAATGAACACAATGACTGAACAGAAAAGAATCTCATCTATGAGCATGTTCGTATCGTATATCTTAATGTACAGAAAAGTTCTACATAGTGCCTGGAGTTTGGGAAATCTATAGTGCATCTTTTTTGCATTTACACCTGGATTTTGATGCATTTTCTTTAATTTTCCATATTGTAGCATCATGTCAAATATTAGTATCTAGATTTAAAAACAGGTTTCAGCCACAGAGCTGAGTGCATCATCTCTGGGCTTCTCCTTCCTGGCATCCCCTCTGGTCTTCAGCCAAACCAGCCCAGAAACTCGGCCAAACTTTGCCCAGTGTATACATTTCATTAGGAATGATGCCCTGCATATCTCCATCCTTATTCCCTGCACATCCTGCTGCAGACCACAGACAGCATATGGTGCTGAATATGCAGTGTTGAAGAATAAACCCTCAATATGAACCTTAAATCTGCTACTTCTCAGCCATGCTATTCTTCCAAAAGTTTGACGCTGATGTAACCCTCTGGATTTCAAAATTACGAATTGTTACATTAGTTTGATTTGGATGAGATTGCCTGGTCAATCCTAAAACTTTGCTTGAATCATGCCCGTATTAATCATTGTTACCCGACTCATGGAAACAAGATGTGGGGGAGTGCCGTAAAATACGTGCTAGATTTTATATTAAACTTTCAAGGGAGTTTTCGTATCGGTTCAGAGAGGAGAGAGAAAAAGATTTTGTCATTTAACTGATGACAAAGAAAGAGAAAGAGAGAAAGAAATACGGGAGAGAAAATCCAATGTGCAATACCTCTGAACCAACAATAAAATCATATTGTAATGGAGACTGGGATTGTAAGGGCTCAGGCAATCACAACAGGAGGAGCACCAAACAGCAATGTGCTTATTAGAGAGACACTGACACAGAAAGACGGGGAGAGAGATGAGCTGCTACACAGAGGGCTGTAATAAAGACAGAAAGGAGGTAATGGCAGATGGAAAGATAGAAAAAGAGAAAGTCTTTTGTTTAAAACAGAGCTTAACTTGTGTTGTTGTGTGCTGACTGGTGCTTGGACCAGCGATCCTCGCGTGGCAGCCTTCCTTTCCGCCATCTCTGACCATTCATACAAACCTGAAGTTGACATTCGTGTTTGATGATCCACTCCTGGGATTCGATGCCACTGATGAGCAGTAACCACAACATATGAATCAAGCAGTTCTCGTCAAAGAAGAAATCGATCAACGGCCATTTTATGTCTTTGCGTCTGTATCGGCCGCAAGTTTGCTACAGTCCAGTTTTGGTCACAACAAAAGTGAATGCAGTTTTTATCCTCTGCTGTTTCCGGTTCGACACTCTGCAGGCTTTTAAATCACAAGTTCAGGTTTGTGTCTGTTGTATTCGTCCTCCATTGTGTCAAGAAGAGTTTCTGTAAGGATTTATCTGTTCTTCCGTATATTTTCTGAGAATGGCTTTCTGTTGGTCTCAGGATCTGAAAGAAACAGATTCATTATACTAAGACAAAGGACTGTAACTCTTCAAAAATGATAAGGACCACTGGCTGTATATAAAACATGGACACAGTCTTTGAGTATGAAAAGTGAAGCCAATGTAGAAGCGCCTTAAACCTGCATTCTTTCTAACAGCCAGCAGGGGGCGACTTCTTTGGATGTAGAAAGAAGTCTAATTATATAGAAGTCTATTAGTAATTAACCTTACTTTTCCCATGATCTGTTACCTCAGTAAACATTTTGCCTCTGAAGTTATGGTCTCAGTCACTAATTTCAAGCCTTTGTGACGACAGCATGATGTTTATTTAGTAAATTATCTTCCCATTTAAAGGAAAATAGATGATAAATTGCAGAATGTTTTAGGGCGGGGCTGCCTTGTGATTGACAGGTCACTACCATACATATTGTCAGATCAACCCCTCGTTTGTCATGTCTGGTTCAAATTCCAAACTTGAGGTTTGGTAGTTGACAAAACAATGGGTAACATCATGGTGGGTATGCCCATCATATACAGTCTGTCAGGACTGAAAGCAAAAAGACTAAAATCTATAGTCATGATAGCGTCTCTTGTATTTTTATTTGCACATTTTTTCTCTTTTTCCAAATTCACCAAGCCCCGTCGCCTATAGCTACTGCTGTCAAGCTTTCCATTTTAGCACCGTGGAAACTTTACAGTTTACAGTGATAACTGACTCAAAATTCACATTAACTGTTGGAACAATGGGTCCTTGATTTACGACAGTGGCAGACAAAAGCAGCCTCTCTTATCCAGGAAATGTTGATTTTGTCAGCTGAAATGACAAAATGAGGCGACTGAAATGACAACTAGCAGATTTTATCAGTTCTAGTCAGCTAATTAATCAGTGAATTGCCTTAAAACACCGTCTGCAGCTGACTTATGAAAGCCTTCTGCTGACTCATGTTGAGACGAGAAGTCATACAAGCGGTACAGCTATGAGACTGAGGTTTAAGCTTCATGCAAGGAAAAGGTTTGCAACCTTAAGAGCAGATGATCCACACAAGACATGGAAGACCTGTCAACATGACCCTAAACTACAGCGTCTTGCAACCTGTAACCCCACAAAACAACAGAAAGATATGCCATTTGGCCCTAAAAGTACTACTTGATTACCACTTTAGACAGTAAGTTGGTTAGCCAGGCATGCTAACAAAAGCAGCTTTTGCTACCGAAGACATAAATACAGCCTATTCATGACACTTTTATTGTATTTTTAGATTTGGTGAGGCTAAATCAAGACACCAGCATCTAAACTCATGAAATACAGAGTAACTTTCTAACTATAGCCGCAGGCAAGTGTATAGTATGTTGAGAAATCCCAAGCTTGACAGGCCTGCCATGCTTCGTTATGGTTTCAGCTATGATTGGACAGTCACTACTCAGGGGAAGGGTTCAGCAAACGGCCAGTTGCTAAAAAGAAAAAAGTCACTTAAACGTCAGATTCGTTCAGAAACATGAAAAGCGTGGTGCTCTGTCATAATATATGGCAGTCAGAGAGAAACCCATCTTAATTCATGATGATATGCTTACCTAATTTAGGCTGTCGCAGAACAGCAATAAAACGGAGCAAGGAAAGAAGCACAGAATTAAAAATAGAACCAAAGAAGTATTTCTGTGAGGTGTGATGTAAGATGAGAGCGTTTCGCAGGTGGTCGTCAGGAAGGATTACTTGTTCCTCACCTGTCCTGAGGTTTGAGGAGTTGGTTATTGCAGAAGGCGGTGCAGGGCTGGTCTTAGACGTTGCTGCGCAGTAACCCCCCCTGTGGGTGCTCAGGAGTACTGCACTCTGAGGAGTTCTTGGCTTTGTCCTTGTTGTTGTTGGGCTCGTTGTCTTTGATGATGTCATACTGGCGACAAAACAGGGCGATCACCCCTGAGACATGAACAGACATGATGATTATTTGTTGGAATTAAAACAGCCAGAGATCAAGATCAGTTATTGGAGCAGCAACTCTGGATCTGGCCGAGGACATTTGCTTAAGGATATTTCATTGGGGTAAATTCTTGTAGATTATTAGACCCTCTCTGGTGGGTCCATATTATGTTTTGTACATTCTGGAAGACATATCTTGAAGTGAAATAAGCATTCAACACTATGGCTGAGCATTTCCACCATGAAGCTGCAGTGTATCGATGACAAAATCTCACTTCACATGTAACAAATCCAAGGAGCCAATCCTGTCAACTTGCAGTGTGGAGCCTTATCATTAATCTTTTTCAGATTCGATTTCCAGTTCAAACTTGCAATTGTGTAGCGCAATGTAGTTTTACAATGTTTGAGCAGACTCATGGGAGAGCTGGCATGCTTGAGCTGCAGAGAGGTGGAGACTTCATAGATCTGCACATTCATTTTTTTTAAAGATGTATTTCTGGCCTTTTATGCCTTTATTGGATAGGACAGTGGATAGAGTCGGAAACTGGAGAGAGTGGGGAAGGACATGCGGTAAATGCCAGAGGTGGGAATCGAATCCGGGACAGCCACTACTCCTCTGCACTTGGGTCACGTGACATAACCGTTAGGCTATCGGGGCACCCAGATCTGCACATTCTAAAGGAAGCAACAGTGTAGAGTTACATTTAGGCCATTTTAAGGAAGGAATTGATTATTTTCAGGGAAAAACTTCTAAATATGTAACTTTAATACACATGGGTTAAATCAATGACCACAGAGCAACTTTGATAGCTTTTGTATTGGCCATTATTGTATTTTTAGCCATTTAAAATCATTTAAAGTGGCAGCAGAGGAGCTGCTGTATATCATGATTATGAAGTAAATGTTGATTGCACTTTGTAATGGCTATAGAAAAGCAATGCCATCGGCGGTTAGACTGGTTCCTCATAAGCCTCATTTTTACAATGCAATTCTATCTGCCCCCGGGCACAAATTCACTTGGGAAAATTAGGATTGATTTACATCAGTGCATCTGCAGTGCAAAGCAACCAAAACAGGAAGAGCACAGTGGTTTTGTTTCCCCTAGTAGCTATTGGCAAAGGAACTATGTAAACTCTACCAGGCAAAAAAAAAAGCAAACTGGGAAACTGAGGTAAAACAAAGCTCCGGAACCTGAGAGGTTTCAAAACCGACATTCAGTTGGCATTATTTCTGAACTCTGTCTTTATCATCTGCTTTCATGTCTCCTTTATGGACTAAATTAATGATTAAAGTCACACCCCAACACCAACCCTTGCTGTAAGTTCAGTATTCAGTGAACATGGTTTATTTTTCTCTCATTTCCTCAGTGGTGTTGATCGTTTTGTGTATTGTGTTGTCGATAGTTATGAGGCAAATGGTTGTGTTGAACAGTTGCCTTTTGCCACTCTAAGTTTGAGCTAATTCTAAGAAATGTTATCCAGTCTTCAAACTAAGCTGAGTTACCCGCCTGCTAGCTTTAGGTTCACATTTACTGTAAGATAAGAGAGGGATATACAGTAGATCTCATAACTCTCAGCAAGTAAGTATAAGCGTATTTCTAAAAATGTTTCAACATTCGTGTCAGTAATATTAGGAGTTACATAGAAGCTTCTTACACAGGGTTTTTTCTGCTTAGAGGATTTTTTGGCACCATAAGAGAGGATTTAGCTAATGCCAAAAGAATATCACCAATGCCAGAATGATAAGAATTGACAAAAAATAAATAAAAAATCCAGTTTTGCTTATTGGGGTTTCATTTCCTTAAAAAAAAGACATTTTGGTTTATCAAATGGTCAAAAAAGACTGCATACATTTCTGTTAATAAGGAAACAAAGACTCACTTATCTTTACTGTACTCAGACTAGTCATGCTTACTGTTGTAATTGTTCACATATCTTCAGATAAGGATTCTGTTATACACTACATTCACAGCCGTATTAACTATTGTCAACACAAGGCTGTGTGATATGGTTGAAAGCTCCAGAACAAGCAAGCGAGTGGACCTTGAGTGGAGACTGTTTGGTCTGTTTCAAAGGTCAAGAATGAACTGTGTGTCTCAGCTTTGAACATGGTGAAAGAAACTCCAAAAAAGTGGACATGAAGTGGAAATCTTGCCAACTGTAATACTTTTTTTGCATCATAAAATTTGCAGTCAAGTTGCAGTAGAAGTATTCTGAAATTCTGTAGTTTGTCCTCTCTCTCCTTGTACCTCTCTGCAGGTGTTTCTGGCTCTGGAGCTCCATGTGTCTGATCTCACTAATCTGTCGAGTGTTTATGCTCTCTTCTTTGTTGTCTTTGCTGTCCTTTATCTCTCACCTTCACCCTCACCCCAACCAGTGGAGGCAGATGGCCGCCCTCCCAGAGCCTGGCTCTGCTGGAGGTTCTTCCTCTCTACTGTTGCCAGAATGCTTGCTTAAACGGAATGTTGGGATGTATTGGGTTTCTAAGTATAGTTTTGTAGGCTTTAACACTAGTGTTTAAGTAAGTGAGGTAAGTTTGTGTAATAAAATATATTGTAGGGTCTAAATCTCATATTTTTAATAGGTCAGGTGATTTGACACAGTATTAATTATTGCAGGGTCTTAACCTTAATGTATAAATTTGTCGGGTAAATTTGTATTACATATAATATAGTAGGTTTCATCCTTAATATTTAATAATGAGACCCTTACTTTAAGGTCAGTCAGGTAAATTTATATAACAAATATTATTTTAGGATCTTGTTAAGTAAATTTGTAACAATCTTATTTCTCTATCGGAGAAACTTTGCCCTAAAGTCTGCTGTTTTAAAAGTGTGATATAAATCACTGCAACTTGACCTGGCCTGTCCAGACCTGAGCCAAAAGGAAGCAATTAAAGCTGTGTAAGGTTTCATTGTTATTCACATTCTTAAATATTTATTTATATTGATTTTTTCTAGGCTTAAACACCTTGAAATATTGATACACAGCATTTCTTTTAACAGCTGGTAGAGGTGATGATACGTCCTCCTGACGTGTCAATACAGCCGATAAAAACTTAACTGAGAGAAACGGAGACATGAACGGTGTGAAATGAGCAGATGGAGATAGGAACCTGATGTGGAGATATCCATGTGCCTTCAGTCACAGAGATTAAACACATGGCAGAGGAGTTACAGATGTGGAGGCAGATAGAGAACAAGCGCGGAGAAAGAGAATAATTCATGACGGTGGCGGAGCGCACGGAGGTTTGAATCTGGGCTCGAACAGGCTTCAGCCTGGGCTGTTCTGCTTGTGTCAGCCTCTGCTCATCTGATCACTGCACTACCAAAGGGCAAGATGGGATATCTCACTGCGATATCCCCCAGCATACCCCACAGGCCCAATTAAATGCTGAAAAACACAATTCGCCTCCTTCACATTAATTTTTCCCCCCCACCATCCTGCCCTCCTTTTGCCTCTTCTCGAGACACGATCGGCTCAGTTTTTCCCTCTTTTCCCTCACTGCTCTCTCTCCAGCTCCCTTTGAATCTCCCTCAGCCTCTCATCCTCTCATGGGTAATTGGCAAGGGAGATCGAGGCCTCTTGCTGTTAGTGCACTGTATGTGCCGTATACAGTATTTGGGCCTTATTTGTATCTCATTACACTTGGTGAAGTTGGATAGGAGGGGATATTTATAGCCGTGTGCTGTAAAACAGTGCTGAGATGCACAAAGGGGTAACTGCATCATGAAGTTAATGACTAGGAGGCTTAAATAACAAGCAGTCATACTCTTCTGTATAGATGGGTCGATAAGTGTGTGATGATGAAAAGGAGACCTTGCAATTGGCCACGCTCTGTTTATGTTAAATGTGGATCCTTTTTTTTGGAGAACAAAGCATTTAACAGAATGCTTTGCTTCCATCTGCACACAAGTAAACTTTGATGTGAAAGTAAGTTTTTACAGAAAGTCCTTGGTCACTGAGCAGCAGCTTCTGTCTAAGATGATCTGACCAGGAGGAAAAACGTGACTGTTTCTGCTTGATATGCATACTGTGTGCTCTCATTATAATGTGTGAGTCACCGTTTCTGCAACTGGTGAGAAGTAAAACTAAAAGCTGTCAGTTGTTTTGGGAGTTTATGGGAGGAAACCAGGCACTTTACTGATGCAATGCAAACCCAACAGACTTTCAGGAGGTAACTGTGTGCAAGAATACATACATAAGGTTGGTTTATAATGAGTTTTAGACTCAGCAATCTCAAAAACAGCTTGGACAGATAAGCATGAAGGACATTCATGGTCCCCAGAGAACAAATCAAATCATCTTTAGGGTTTCCTCACGACTCCTCTAGTGCCAGGTCAAAGTTTTCCCCTATCCTGTGACATATCTCACCGTTTACATCTGGACTGGAGCAATTTGTTTTAGATATTCATGGTGTCCAAGATGAAAAACGTACCATAAGGACCTTTTGTAATTTTACATTTTCGTCAACAACTATTGGATCTGTTTTTTAGCATATCCCGATGAGTCCAGATTGATTGTAGAAAGTCTGGACAGCAAAAAACACTACAAGAAATTAGATTTTTGCAAATTCGATCCGAACCACCTTACATTTCTAAAAATGCATTTCCGTCCAGACAAATCAGATTCCAAACACGACACACAACGAAAATGTTGAATTCTAAGTGCTCCTGCTGCTTTTAGCGGAGTTCTATGGCAACAACATGGACAGACATTGAAACTAAATTGTCTGTTGACACTTTTGGGCAATGCTCCTGTCCAGGCAAAGCTGGAAGGAATCTACCACATGACCAGTGTGACGACGTCATCAACACAAAACCCATGCAGATAGGCTGCAATGTCTGGATCCAATCATTTCCAATCATTTGCAACTAACAATACCGACATTCTAAAATCTGAATTGCTTGCAGTCTGAGTAAAGCAAGCAAAGTTCCAGTTCGGTATCAGTTCGGAGTTTGACACTTCAAAGCATGATGCCCTCACTATAAATAACATGTGGAAAACATATGGAAACATACAAAACAATGGCTGTCACAGTTCCATGTTCACAGAGTTAAATTTCTAATAGATGTATTACTGAGTGTGGAAGGATAACTCCTCCATGATTTCATATTCCCACATACCAAAATTAAAAATCAAACCACACACTCCAACAGCCTCTGCATTGATCAGGAATGCTTTAATCTAATTTATGTATCTCATGTGAAATCAGCGTTTTGCCTGGCTGCCAGACAAATTTCAGTTTGGGGATAATAATGTTAAAAATTTAGCTAAACCTGATAATTAAAAAAAGAAAAGAAACACATTTTTATTTTATTTCCTTTCCAAACACACGGGTTTATCCATTTTAACAAACATGCTACTAAAAGAGCAGCTTGTCCACGATACAGTTTGTTTTCATTTCCTGCGGTTTGCTAATGAGTGTACAGAATTGACAGCTTTGGATCTGATGTGTTGTGATCACCCAAAATGCACACTGGCCATCTTTACATCATCCTGAAAGCCCTGCAGGGAACACAATGCTCATCACAGAGAGAGACCAACACCGATGCCAGTGTGTTTGTCTCTTAATAGGAACTCAGACCAGGAGCTTATTTGCCCCAAAGACTGTGGATTCCTAAAAGGTCTGTAGTGATAAATGTGCGTCGCTGAAGAGGAATATTACCTGCCCACATGATGAGCACCACTACAATGATGATGAGTTCTCCGGCCCTCAGCTGGGCGGCCTGACCAACCTCCTCCATCATCACCTCGTCTGGAGAGAGAACACACACACACACACACACACACACACACACATACAGAGTCAACAAAATGCCGCTGAGGACAATGCGATGCATTGTCTCAGAGAGCAACTGTGAAATTGCCATCACTCTGAAGCTCTGCGGGGAAAGATAAAAGAATCAAACAGGGTGACAGGAGAAAAGAGAGGCCGACTGGTGTAAATTCTCCACTCTGGTCAGTGTAATTAAAGCTAAGTGAGAGCAGAGGTCCGCAGAGACAGACAGAGCTGGATCCCTACCCAATCACTCACTGTGTTTCTCTTGCTGATAGTACTCTGGCAGCTGCAGCATAACACCAATCACAGGGTTAAAGGTTCGAACACAGTCCGGACTACAACCTCTCTGTTGCCAACAGGACTTGTGCTACCTCCCGCATCGCCCCTGGCCCAACTGCATCCCTCCTCCAGCTGAGCCACGCTTCCCCCTGGCTCAGCATGTTATCTAAAGGGCCGAAAAAAACAGAATAAAGATATCGCTGTCACTGCTTTGTCTGTGCTTGCAACTCGAGGTGATGCGAACATCCTCAGAGGACGTGTTGACCACACACTGGCTGAAGAGCATTGGAATTAAAGATACATAGTACTATTTATCCAGTTCCCACAGAAACTAAAACCTCAATGCAGACTGAGGTAAAATACAGCAGCATCACACTTTCCTGATAATATGACATGGTGTTACATTTAATTTCATCATTACATTTAGAAGTAATAAAAGAATGGAATACTAATTCATTAAACAGGCTATCAAATCAATGTTTTTATGGACACATTTATTATAACTGGCCTCCTTGATGGGACTGTTCTGACTTGCCTGTCAAATGACTGGAGACTAATGAACACTAAAACTTTATGAACTTTCACATGCAGCACCAGTCATGTAGGTTTGCTGCTAACTCTACAAGCTTTTATTTTGAAATATGATCAGTGCATGCAGATCTCTTTGAAGGGGCGAGTCTGGGCTCTTTAGGACATAGTTTTGTTTGTCTGGATGAGAAGGTGTTGTCGATGCTTCTCTGGTTAGGCTTGCTCTCAAGTCTCCTGTTGCCATGGTGATCCCTCTGAGCTAAAACTGAGGCCTGAGGCTAGATAGAGGAGGGATGCTTAACTCTAATAAGTTGGTAATTCTCTATTGTACGTTTCTGTTGTGAAGGTAGACCTCTGGCACTGTAGATGGAAAGTTGTGAGATGAGGTCTAGAGGTCTATTAGGTAGACTTTTCTTAACCCACTTTTGTCTTCAGAATTTCCTTAATTCTTTATCTTGTTGATTTAACAAGGTCCTGGAAACATTCCTCTGAGATTTTGGTCTCTATTGACATGATAGCATTACACGGTTGCTACAGACCTTCATGATGCAAAACCTTATCATCTCAAAGGTGCTCTGTTTGGATTGAGTACAGAAAACTTACCGTCATGTTCAAAAACCCCATCTGAGATGATCTGAGCTTTGCATGAAAGTAGGCGGTAGAAAACAGTACAATGTGGTCATAAAGGGATGGATATGGTCAGCCACAATACATGGGCAGGATGTTCAGGTGGTATTAAGGGGTCCATAAGGCCAAGAAACCCTCCACCACACCATTACACCACCAACACCAGTCTGATACAATCATGGATCCACACTTTCATGTTGTTTATTCCAAATTCTGACCCTTTCATCTGAGTGTTGCTGCAAAAATCCAGGCTCATCAGACTAGGCAATGTTTTTGTGTAATTTTGCTGAGCCCACTGTAGCATCAATTTCGTCTGCTGCTGTAGCATCTGCTCCGGGGCTCAACATGTTGTGTGTTCAGAAATGCTTTTCTGCAGACGTCAGTTTGTAGTGAGTGGTTATTAGTCTGGCCATACTTCTGTAAGGGCATTTTCAACCCGAGAACCACCGCTTACTAGATGTTTTTTGTTTTGTTTTGTTTTCCCCATACATTCCCTGTGAACCATAGGGATGTGTATGAAAATAACAATAGTTCAGCAGTTTCTGAGATGCTCAAACCATCCTGTCTGGCGTGGAAAATTGTGTCACATTCAAATTCACTTAAATGATCTTTTTGAATCCCCATTCTGATGCTTAATTTTACACACATTAGTTTATGATCAGACATTTGCTTTTAAAAAGCAGTTGAATAGATGTACCTTGCAGGAATCTGACTTATTTTACAGCTATGCTACTAGTTTGTCAAATATAGCACTTTGCTTTCAGTTCTTTGACATTGGACTCACAAGCAATAGAGAAAGGAAGCAAACTGAGCAGCATTCAACAAAGCAACCTGATATTAACTTTAATCATCAGGTTTTAATCAAATTATTAGATCTTTATCTATTCTTGTCTCAAGTTTGAGCATACAAACTCCAATAAATGATATTACAGCTGGTTTTTTTTAACATCATTCTAAATTGAACTCCAAAATGTTTAATTTTTTAAATTTTATACAGCTACTATTATATTTATCCTCTCTATAAATGTCCTAGCATGTGGTCATAACTGGGACTGACAGTAGAACCAGTGCATATGGTCTCGTTAAGCTAAAAGGTCTACTGCAGCTGTACTGAGAAGAACGGCAAGCTGTGGTTTCACTGGAATCGTCCATGCTGTATGCGAATGAGTGCAACTGTGAAGCAGCCTGCTGCTGCAGAGCAACACAGCGCTCAGCAGACTGCCAGAGATAAATTAAAGGTTGGAACGTTTCCGACAGTGAGGAGGCTTTGTAATATTTTACTGCTGTAAAAGATTGATCGAAACAACTTGCGATTTTCAGCTCCCTGTATAACGTAATAACCAATATAAAAACATAACACCTCAACTAAAGATTTTTACCACATTACAAAAACAGTGCATTCAGAACTCTTGTAATATTTTTTACTGTGTTTGCATATGAGCTACATACAGAGAGACAGTCATACAGAAAGAAAGATAAACAGACAGACTGACAGAAACACAGTCAGGCTGCGTGTTGTGTTGTGTTGTGCCTACAAATACCAAATCATGTCAGGCTGATTAATACCTGCTTAGAAGGGGAGGAGAGCAATAAGGGCTGTGAGATTTAATCAGGACAGCTAATGAATGCTTCCACCAACACACACAATTTGCACACAGGGAACTTCCATCAAAGTCAGAGCAGCTCAACATCAAGACAAATTGTTCCACTAAACGCCTGCGTCACATGACCTGGCACGCACTGCAACATACGGCAACAAAAACTTTCTTTACACACTTGAACACATTAGCCACAGTTATGAGATAGTTAAAAAAAAAATTGGAGCTAAATCTTCATCGCCACTGCACCATTTGTGTATCTAACAATCAGACGTTCATATGAAAGTGTGTTGGCACAATCAGTTCTTCTTTGTTGGTGATATTGAATTTGTGAAGAAGGGTTGTTTTCACCGCTTGTACTAATCATTAACTCCTGTTTAATCCAAACCAGACGTACTCATAAAGTGCATCACTTACTGTTACTAAGGTGATTTCTCCGGCACAGAGCAGACACCAGAGTTTTAATGAACTGATTATGAATCACTCTATTAATCTATCAATTAGCAACTGCCCTCCCAGTCTCAAAACAATAATTACCCAACCATGGCTTATCAACTTTAACTGGGCACAACATGCCTATCAGGCTTTGGATTACTCTTCATGTCAGCGTTGTGTACAGCAGGCTGTAGTAAGACTGAGTTGAGCCATTTTAAGACCTTAAAACATGTTTATTTATCTGTGCCCCTTTTCTAGCTAAACCCCCTAAATGCTTTATGTTCGCCAGCACAAACCTGCCTACCTCCTCTGGTCACCACAGTAAGAACCAGGTACTCCAGCTAATCTACAATACTGGGTGTGTGTATTATCTAGGAAAATGAAAACAAACTTGATCAGGATATCCCTGACATGTACACCGATCAGCCACAACATTAAAACCACTGACAGGTGAAGTGAATAACACTGATCATATTGGTACTATGTGGTGTTCTGCTGGAAAACCTTGGATTTTGGCATCTGTGTTGATGAGACTTAGACACCCAAAGAAACATTGTCCCAGAACAAGCACACTCCCTCATGCAAATGGAAATCCCAAATGTCACTGGCCTACCCCCACAGGAAAATGCACCCCACCACATGGCAAAAACATCAAACAATCAGGAACATCTTGAGTAACATGACAATGGCCCAAGATGTTGATTTGACCTCCAAACTTCCTAGACCCCATTCTGATCAACAGGATGCAGG
>OMNN01028454.1:0-11128 GCA_900302755.1 Chromis chromis | reverse complement strand
AGACATTTATTATCTAAACAGAGTTAACAAAGACTAAATATTAGAATTCACATTTGTCAGGTGCACAAACACAATTGGAAATTAATATAATGTTGCCCCTGCTGGATGTGCAGAGCCACTACTTGCTAACATTGGCTATAAACTTGAATAGTTGGCTGGCCATAGAAGAAAGAGCACATATGTAACTAATAATACTAATATTGACTCTGTTCCATTTACCAACCCTGCACTCCCACACAGGTGTCTAAAAATGGACCTATGCTTCGGATTACGTGTCTGTGTAGATACTCAGTCATCCAGGTCATGGTAATCCTAAAAGGTTCAGTGGAAGCGAACTGGACAAACTTCTTTTTTTGGTGCTTGAAGATGTTTCATCTCTCATCTAATAGGCTTCTTCAGTTCATCTGAAACATCTTCAAGAACCAAAAAGAGAAGTCTGTCCAGTCGCCTTTGACCGAAGCTCACAACACAAAGTATAAACAACTAACATGGCTGAGCATAAAACACTCCTCATGAGAGTCAGCAGAGTTTAGGTGAATATATTCACAAAATACAAGATAGTAAACAACAGATTTAAGAGGCACACACATGGGTTTAGTATAATTTTGTCAGACTATTAAACATTAAACACAATAGTCCACAAAGTACGATTAACCTGACATGTTTCAAAGAGCTTATAACATTTATATGTATGTATGTATGAGTATGGAGCATGATACTGACCGTCCAGTCTTACTGTAATCCACTCGATAGGGTCCAAATTGAGAGAGTTTCAGATTGAAATACTGAGGAAGAATAGAGGAAAAAAAATTAGTAAAAGTCAAAAAAGTTGGTCAACAACAGAAGCCCTGACCAGGAGACCCTTTTTATAAGTACTAATTAAAGCAAGTCCCTAAAATACAACTTAATACAGTGTCATATCTTAAACACTTTGATGTGATAGTTTAACTCAGATAAAGTGAACAAAACAGGACAAAAAATAATAATTTGTAGACATAACCTAGAAGCAACTCTAAAAAGTCAATGAATCACATGTTGTTCTCTTAGTGTTCTACCATTATGTTTTTACAAAGCAATCAGTAACAAAAAACACTGATGTGTCTAGTCATTAGTTAACAAGCCTAGAACATTCAGTGCTGTGTCTCGCTAACTATGATCTCTGCTTGTTTGAGCTTGTGCAAATATTGTTGTTGTTTTTGTTCTGGGTTGAAGATCCTGCATTGTTTCAAGTAAGCAGCAGAAAATATACACAGAATAGTTTGTGTAGTAATAAAATCATTTCTTAAGCCAGAAAAAAACCCACAGCTGCTTTGTTGTTGGTTTCTGCTGTAAATTATTATTTTAAATCTGACCAGAGTGTTTTAAAAAAGAGATATATATTTAACTAAAGCCCCTGTACCTTTGCTCCAGATGTTATATCCACTGCTTCTGCAATATCCTCCTGTGAGATTGTACATGTGTCCTCATCTTCATCTCCTTCTAGAAACCTGAGATTAAAAGGAAAACATGGCTTCAAGTAACACTTTTCATTTCATAATCTCTGCCACAGCATACACTGTGACACAAAGAAGTGCAACATGTTTTAGAAGAAATTACCCAGCTTCCTCTGGGAGCAGGAGATCAAACCGGGCAGCTTGTTCCTGGGCCATGTCTGAGGCTTTGTCTGATCTTTTCATCATGTCTCTCAGCTTGAAATGCTGGTGACGAGGCTAGAATGACAAGAGTAAAGAAATTAGATATTTGTGAGAGGCAGCAGTTAACTCCACTTACCAAAAAGTGTACAGAAGAGGCATTTTGGTGCTTACCTTTTTAGCTTTATCTTTCCTCTTGAATTTTTGCACCCTGTCTTTTGGAATTGGAGCAGGGCCTGGGAAAGGGTCTGATTTCTGAGAGAGCATGAAGATTAATTAGCACAACACAAAATAATGTGTTAATAATGCTAAATAAGAAAATAAAGCAAGTTTGTGTAGAGCTGGGAGATTTATGTACAATATTAATAATATTGACATTTGAAGATAAAAACATACACAGGTAATAATACTATCCAGAAAATAAAGACCCACAAATATAACACTCCTTGAAAGCAGATGAATTTTATACCACGTTAGAAATAGAATTCTAAGCATATTGTCAGGCAAAAGTCCCAAAGACATTAAATATATCTAACTGCCTGTCCTTTAAAACAAAGAGTCATCACCATAATTTCCAGTTGATGGAACTGTGTAGCCAGAAAAAAAAACACATGCTGCCTTAACTTGGTGTAAATATTACATTCAGCTTCCAGTTTATTAGGCATGCTGAGCTATAACCTTCATTAGGGTAACAGAATGCATTGTTTGAAGGTCTAGAGATGTGTTGATTCAACTTCATGGATATTTTGATGTTTGTGTTGCAGTTTAATTGTATTATACAATACAATAATATATATAGACTATAATAAAGATACTTTATAAGATACGCCGGAGTCATATTCTTTGGTTGAGTGTACAAACTTGGCCAATAAAGTTGATGTTGATTCTGATTATTTTATACTGGGGGCAGTGGTGGCGCAACAGGTTAAGCCCCTGGGCTACTGATCAGAAGGTCAGAGGATCAAACCCCCACTGCGGCTACTGTTGGGCCCGTGAGCAAGGCCCTTAACCCCTGTCTGCTCCCCAGGCTCTGCACCGCGGCAGCCCACTGCTCCTAGTATGTATAGTTAAGGTTAACTTTGAATAGGATGGGTCAAATGCAGAGAAGGAATTTCCCCAAGGGGATCATTAAAGGTTAGATTATTACTGCGATATGATGTTTAACATTTTGTCAGCCTCATTTACAATGAATTAGGGAACCAAGCATTAGAAACAGCTCTCAGTATAACACAACACTAACTATAACTTCACACCTCTCAATAATAAATTACATAAAAATATCTCACAAAAATTATCCTTTCCAACTTTGAAACTACTAAAAGAATGAAGGAGTTGTGGAAATAAACTAGTCAAACTGTTACTTTCATTAACTGTTACACATTAAACTTAATTTATGTTAAATATACCTATAATCTTAATCTTATCATATAGTAGCAATAGACAGGATAGACTAGTGACATCCTGGGAGCTTTAGTAAAAAGCAACTAGACTTTTATTTTAGGTTTCTGGTGCTTTTTACAGAGGTTCCCAGGATTATATGACCTGGATGACTGAGGATCTATACAGATATTAGTGACATTATTTGTTGGTATTTGGGAAATAAGGTTAGTTATTAAGATGGTTTCAAGTCAGAACTATTGCTGTCACTGATTGAACACAGAATGAATGACAGTGGCATCCAGATGTTGAACAACAACCACACATATTCGCTTACCCCTGATACGAATTTCTTTCCATCTCTTTGATCCTCTTGTTGTTCTTGTTTTCTCTTTTTAGCTTCCTGTGTCTTTTGCTTCTTCTGCAGCAGAGGCTTTTCTCCGTCTTTTTCAGTTTTGTTTTCATCTTTCCCCTCCTCTGGTAGCTCCTGCCAGTAACGAGCTGGAGGCTGTTAAAGAAGAACAAGTGGTGGCAAGTTAGCAGCAGTGACTTTAGGAAGAGGACGTGGAGTTGAATGCATTTATTTGCGGATAGAAACAGGGTCAGCTCGGCTCCAGCAGGACTCCGTACACCAGTGCTAAAAGTGTTAGCAGCCTGATGCTAGCAAATGATAAACTACTGTTAAGCCGTGTCTGCTCGTGTAAAAAGCTCTACGCTGGCTTATCTTAGCTGATGATATGAAAATCATGCAACAGCCGCATCGCTGTCTTCTTGTTAATAAGTTATTCGTAGTTACCTTCTTCTTTTTCCCCACGTGTGAATCATTCGTCACTGCCTCGCCGGGGGACGCCATCTTTGTTGTGTACGTTTCTCAGTTCCTGTGGCGTCACTTCCGAATCCGTCACTTTCGGAATAAGATTTTTTGTTTTAATTAAATATTAAATATTGTAAACGTAATTTAATTTCATATAGTAAGTTTATTAAAGTGCATTTTGACAAAAAATATAAATGTTTTATTTTTTTGCATTCCATGTACAGAAAAAACTTTGTGACAAACTGAAAAAGTTTTCTTTCGCATTTGTATTTTGTTTTCTGATCATAATATTCATAGTTTTAGGGCGTCACTTCTAAATCTCCTTAAATATACCTTTACTGCTTCTGTACAGCATTTTGTATAGATAGATAGATAGATAGATAGATAGATAGATAGATAGATAGATAGATAGATAGATAGATAGATAGATAGATAGATAGATAGATAGATAGATGTTGTAGCAATATTTCATTTTGTACTGTTTAATCAGAGAACACTCTCTGACTCTCAGAGTGGTTTCCCTTTATTTTGTTATGGTATGTGATGTTGTGACCAGCACCAAGCACCAAGGTCCTGAGACTCCTCGGCTGAGAAGTCTGTGTTTTCATAAAGCAAAGCTTGGAAAATCAAAAAACCTGATCCACACGTCACCACTCCCATTGTCCAGATGAGAGTAAGATCTGTGTAGCAGATACAGGATGGCGTCGTCCACCCCCACCTCCTCCTGGTAGGCGAACTGTAGTGGGTCGAGTGCATGTATTATAAAAAGAAACAACCATAACTTCATTTAAGATGTATCAAAGACAAACAGCAAGTTTCCACCTTGTCTGTTTAGTCACATTACAAAAATAAGAGTTTCTGAGGAGTTTTTACCATCTAACAATTCATTCTTGTAAATCTGTCTATGTGCTTGTTTTGTTTCTTGTAAACTTAATTTAATGACTTGAGTGAACTGTTAGAGGTTCATTCATTCAATTCATCATATTTAGTCAAAATGCATTAATGTTTTTTAAGTTTTAAGTGCTCATTTCTACTGTTTTCCTTATTATTAATAAAATTACTCTAATGTAACAAAGTATTTTTTTTAATTATTACTATTACATCCAATTTCACAAACTCAATTTAATATAACAATCCTACTGCATTTAAGTGAAGTCAGCATATATGCAGCATGTGTCTTGTCCTTGTTACAGCTGATTGTGTCCTCGCGGAAATACACTCTTTGCTTTTACTGGACTTGTCTTGAATTGAAAGTAAATAAAACATTTTACTTCACATGATATTTTGTCTCATTACAACAACAACAAAGCCAGGACAGAACCATAGGTCTACGAAGACTGCTGCAGCCTTTAACTAGTTTAACCTCAAACAGGAGAGAGGATGGAAAACAGTTTCTGACCTCAGTACATGATTGACTACGTCCATCAAACATTCACATGTTGGTCATGGGTCACATTTATAGCCGGTTATGACCCGCCTTCTGTATCTTATTGCTGACACTGAAATTTTTTTGACAAATAAAAAATGCCAATAAAAAGAATGAAAAGGCAACTTAGTAGAAAAAAGAGGACATTAAGAACAACTAAAGCGAATATATTTTAAATCAGGTGGAAGTGAAATACTATGAAATAAAGATTGAAAATGCCTTAAGGACAAAAAAGAGGCAAACTTAACATTGTTTTTTTCTAGGTTGGAGGAGCACAGTGAGTAAAATTGGCTTTTCCAAGCTCAACAAAAACAGCGGCTCCCTGCAGTGCAATTCTACGGAACCCCTAAAGGGACATTGAACGAAAAAAAATTTAAAATGTAGTTTCGCGAAACTTTCTCGTGGGCACGCGAAACTTTCTTGTGCTCACGAGATAGTTTCCGGCATGAATAACTCATTAGCGATACATTGTAAAAACACAAACGATGCCTCTTTCCCATCGTTGTAAGGTAGACAATGTGCTACAAGCTCAGTTTGATCAAAAGTAGCTGTCTGTCAAGCTGCAGAAATAACACTGGTGTCTATGTGCGGCCGGTTTCGTGTGCGCACGATAAAGTTTTCGCGTGCGCACGAGATAGTTTTCTCGTGCGCACGCGAAACTACATTTAAAAAAAATTCTGCCGATGTCCCTAGGGGCTCCGTGCAATCCAATAGTTTGTGATGTGCAAGATTAATGTCATGGGTTCATTTTAAACACTGGAAAAATGATGGCACAGCCGAAAAACTCCCGTTTGGTGGGTTTTTATTAACACCAAAAATACAAACAGTGAAAAAAAATATTTACAGTGAGGAAAAATACTCCCAGGAACAACAACAAAAAAGTATTTACAAACGACTTATGGAAACACACAGGATAAGCCACTGCCACTGCCACTGCCACTGCCACTGCCACTGCCACTGCCACTGCCACTCCCACTCCCACTCCCACTCCCACTCCCACTCCCACTCCCACTCAAGGAAAGCAGAAGTGCTCTCCTTAAATACCCCCTAGCCCCTCCCTCGGGCAGACCAACACAAATTGAATGGGGTTTTTTCCCAATCGCTGGCTTAATCAACAAGGCAAATGATATTAATGACATGATTAATAACACAATGTTATGCAAACATACCTGAACAGAAATGCCCAGCGTATGGCTTCTTAATGTATTCACAAAACACGTTAAATAATAAAACAACCCAAAACTCAACAAAAATGGTTCAGTCTGTGTCACCTGGTTGCCAAGAGCGCGCCACAATACACTATTTAACCCGCAACCAAGAAGCGCCCCGGTTTGGCCCGAGAACCGGAGGGCAGACAGGCATCAGCATCCAACAGGTGAATCATTGTTCAGCGTGTGTGTGGGGGGAGCCGCGGGCCAGAGTTATCAGGGAATGTGGGGGGAAACAGTTTGTGAGCCGGACCGCGGGATGTATGCGGTCCCGCCAGGGAATATGGGGAAACCAGTCCGAGCAGGACCGCGTGAGTCCGAGCAGAACCCTCCCGCCGCAGACTCTCTCCTGGGCAAGGGAGAGAGGCGCGGCGCTACGGAGAAGGACGAGGCGGTCTTTAGCCTCTGTCACAATTAAAAAAAACTGTAAGGGCCTGATTCTGAAATATAGCCCAGTGTCTATCACATCATACAGAGATGGAGGACCATCCAGCAGTATAAGTATTACTGTTATTAAATCTTAGGGCCTGAGAGTTGAAGATGAAGCATGTATGTATAAAATGTCACACCATGTTTAATTCCCATAATAAACACATCCAATTAATCTAGTTAATCTGCTCAGTCTCATTATATTTAAAGGTTACATTGAACCAAATTCAGTACTTAGTACTGTGTGACTCTGTACTATTCTTAGCCATAATTTGATTATATCTTAACAAATTAAGTGCATAATTACATATATCTTGGGTGCTCTGTATGTTTCTGATAAAACTAGTGATAAAAGCGGTCAGGAAATGTGGACGGATAGGGAGGGGCTGAACTTTCGTATCACATTTGGAAGTGAACCTACTATATAAAGAGAGTTATGTAACAAGAAAACAGGGAAAAGAACACATTACACAGGTCAGGGAAACATTGGAGTCACAGAAGCCGAGCAGAAATCCAACAGTAATCTGAATATTGTTTGATCCTAACAAGGTATGTCTGATATCAAAATCAACCTCTTTATTGTTTTCTACAGTGTGTTTTATTTGATGGCATCATGTTCAACATGTAATGCTTAGCTAATGAGAATGGATTTGTGAATGGAGGTGTTTGAAATGCATGAAAGAGCTATGCAGCTTCAACTGCTTTTGTAAACCATTGAAAGTTTCAGCCCCTCTTTTCCTCAGTCAGCACCAATGTTTTTTTCATGAGACTTTCTCTTTGAACAACTGAACTTTTAGACTGTTACATATTTGCTGTGTCCTTTTCTTCTTTTTAAATGAATGACTGTTAAAGCCATCTAAGACAATCTGGCTTTGTTATCTACAACTGACAACATTGCATTCCCTTTTTTCCCTAATCAGTGATCATATATTTATAGTTTTGGTTTAATTTCTTTGCTTCCTTTAATGATTTTGTTTATAGATGGCCGCACTTGCTCGACCAGACTTGATTGATTTCCATGGCGTCTCAATGACCAGCTTTTTCACTGACAACTGGGAGAAGATTCAGAACTTTCAGGCCAGACCAGATGATATCCTTATTGCAACATACCCCAAAGCAGGTCAGGCCATAAATGTGCAGAAGGCTTTGTAGCTCATAAAATGTGTGAGATAAAGGATCGTAATCATCTTTCACTCTCTCGGAGGATTTAGATTCTTTTCAAAAAGTGTGGGATTATGAGGGCAAACTTTTTTCTTTGATGGTGTCGGAAATTAATTTTGCTGTTGTATTGCTTTAATTTAATTGGATTCATGTATTTGTTTTATTTTGTTCTATATGATGTTTTGTGATTCCTGTATTCAGGGTGAATGTAGAATAAAAAATTATCATTTTAAAAATTCTCTCTCTCTCTCTCTCTCTCTCTCTCTCTCTCTCTCTCTCTCTCTCTCTTTCTCTCTTTCTAGGGACCACATGGGTCTCTCAAATCCTTGACATGCTGTGTTTTGGTCAGACAGAACGTCAGAAAACCCTCCCTATCTATGAGAGAGTGCCTTTCTTGGAGATCCACCTCCCGCCTAACATGTCAGGTTGGTGTTAACCAAAAGCAACATATTTTAAACCAGGACTTATTTAACCGTCACTGCATCTTTATTTAAATACTGCTAAAATCATAATGCTATTTGCCTTTTATCATATTTCTACAACACAGTAAAGTATTTCACAGGATCAGGGTTTCTCTTCATACAGGAACAGAGCAGGCAGACAATCTCCCCACCTCCCCTCGGCTGATTAAAACACATTTGCCAGTCCAGTTAGTTCCAAAGTCCTTCTGGGAGCTAAACTGCCGGGTACAGTAGCCTCTTAGTTGTTTGCATCTTAATGTCTGATTTGAGATAATGGATAATGCTGAAGTTGTGCAAAAAAAAAAAAAAAAAAACAGGCTCAGAAGCATATATGAATCCTATTTCGTTTAAAGAAAAAACAGACAGCAAAAATAAACATTAGAATTCAAAGCATGTCTGAAGTGTTTTCTTCTTCTATAGGTTGTCTACGTAGCCCGCAATGGAAAAGACAGCATGGTGTCTTATTTCCACTTTAATCGCATGAACCAGATTCAGCCAGCGCCTGGAGACTGGAACCACTTCTTCCAGAAATTCATGGAAGGAAAGAGTATGCATGAAAAACTATGGTGCATATTTTTCAGTCCATTTATTCCACATTGCTTCAAGTACTACTTTCTTGTGTTATTCTGTGACCTCAGTGGTGTTTGGATCCTGGTACGACCATGTGAATGGCTGGTGGAAGAAGAAGCAGACTTCTCCAAAAATTCATTACATGTTCTATGAAGATATGATTGAGGTAGTTTTTTTTTGTGAGTCTGCCTATTCAGGCTTTTCTAGAGCTCTCCTTTATCTGGCTGTAATGCAGTGATGATATTCGACCTTGTGTTTCCAGAACACTGAACGGGAAATAGACAAACTCTGCTCCTTTCTTGGTTTGTCTCCTTCAGCTGAGAACAAGAGAATGGTATTAGGTGGAACGTCGTTTGATACCATGAAAAAGAATGACATGGCCAACTATTCCACAATCTCAGTCATGGATTTCAAAATTTCTCCCTTCATGAGAAAAGGTATGGTGGACAATAACATGAAATGAGGAAACAAAACTGACATTCCTCATTAAGCAAAAAGACCTGACTGACTCTCTGTGGTTTTGCAGGGAATTTTGGTGACTGGAAGAACCACTTCACTGTGGCCCAGAGTGAAGAGTTTGATGAAGACTACAAGCAAAAGATGAAGGATCCCACACTTCAGTTCCGTACTAAAATCTGAACACGACCAGATACACTGTGTGTTTGTAAAAACGAGTCCATGACTGACCAGATGTCATTGCTACAGAGTAGTAGAGGTGTTCAGGGATTTTTGATTTTTTTGTAATTGTATCCGAATTAAAGCTGGAAACAACGGAAGCCCTAAACGGCCATGGTTCAACTTAATTTTCTCGCTCCGTTTTCTCGAGAAAACGAGATAATGTTGTTATTATCACGACATAACGGATTTTGTTATCGTGTGATAAAGACAAAATGATGTCGTTATAATGAGAAAACGTAAGAGAATTATCTCGTTTTCTCGAGAAAATGGAGCGAAAAAATTAAGTTGAAAAATGGCCGTTTAGGGCTTCTGTAGAAACTACATATTATGGAGCACAAAATCATCGTCGATCATGCATATATGAGATTTTTTGTGTAGATCTAATTTTAAATTAAATGGGAACCCCACCCGACAGCAGATATTGCCTGGACATTCATTCATTCAGTGTGTCAAAAACAAGGTCTTTTCCCGCACCCAGCTGAGTGGCCGATCAGCTGATCGTCACTACACTTACTATAACAAGTGATTAAACAAAATACCATGTGGGCGTCATATGCTTCAGTTAAAACAGTCAATGAACGCAATTAGGAGCAACAAACGAATGAGAAACAACGATCAGAGTGTAGCGGGTTTGACCTAATTAATAATGAGGGGTGCCAGTCAGAGACAAGTCTGACAAATAAAACTAGAACAAACTAGAATGCACTCAAGCGAGATGCAGGCCCACGCCGGATGCCTTCCTAAACATGGCAGGTAGCCCTGTGACCTTGACATTTGACCTTTTGACCCCAAAATTAATTAATGACCACGGTAGGTCGAGTTATGGTGCGGACATACACACCCACACACCCACATACAGACAGACAGACAGACGGCAGTAAGTTCAAGGTCAAAGGTCAAGTTCAAGGCCAAGAGGTGCAATGTGGTAGTCCTACCCTTAGATATACCAAAGTTCATCATTGCAAGCTTATATAGTGGATTATATATCGGCGTGGGTAAAACGTTGTATTGTCAAATCATACAAAACTGAGTGACCAGCCAATTCAATTAAATTAAATTAAATTTTATTTATATAGCGCATATTTACAACACATGTCATCACATAGCACTTATCATCATAAGGAAAGAACAGTACAGGAAACAGAAAACCCAACAATCCAAAAACGCTTTTGGATTCCCTATAAGCAAGCAGTCCACAACCGTGGGAAGGAACCAAAAACCCCCTAGGATGGAGAGGGGGGAAAAAAAACTCCGACAGAACCAGGCTCAGAGAGGGTGGCCATCTGCCTCGACTGGTTGGGCTGGGGATGGGGAGGAGGGGGGAGGGGATAGCAGGAGAGGTTGGGGTGGGGATGGCAGGACAGCAGGTGGAC
>OMNN01028453.1:0-20324 GCA_900302755.1 Chromis chromis | reverse complement strand
GGAAGAATTCTGTGTTGAGGAGTGTAGCAAACTTTCCTCAGACTGATGTCAGAGACTGGTAGATGCTACAAGAAGCTTCTCACTGAAGTTATTTCATCCAAAGGGGGTAACACTAGCTATTAGGGGGAGGGTGTCCTAACTTTTTCCTCAGTTAGAATATGTATTTTTGTTAATATCTTTTGTTTTATGAATAAAATAAGGTTATTTTTTGTTGTTTACCTGCAATTAAATCACTTTCTTTTCCAGAGATAAATAAAAACATGATTAGACATTGATATGTGAATATTTCTTAATAAAGAACTAATATTTATTGGGGTGTCCTAACTTTTTCCTCAGTTAGAATATGCATTTTTGTTAATATCTTTTGTTTCATGAATAAAACAAGGTTAGTTTTTGTTGTTTACCAGCAATTAAATCACTTTCTTTTCCAGAGATAAATAAAAACAAGATTAGACATTGATATGTGAATGTTTCTTAATAAAGAACTGAATATTTAATGGGGTGTCCTAATTTTTTCACATGACTGTATAAACACTAGAACAACAAGTTATTCACTTCTTTCACAGTAAAGACCCACTTGACAGTGGAAACATATCAGCCTGTCACACTATCCCTCAGAAATGGAGCAACATCCCAAAGATCCTTCTAAGATTTGTAAACTGCAAACACAAAGTGGAGCTGTTAAAGTTAACAAAGAAGCTCAAGGGCACAGGTGTCTATGTAAATGAACACCTCAGAAGAACAAATGCGGAAATTGCACGTGAGTGCAGCGGAGTTGCCCTGTTTGTGAAAAGGGGTCTAAAATGCCAGATTATTCAAGAAATGACAACGACTGTAGACGCCTTGATGGAATGTGTTACTGTTGAAATCAGAAAGGAACAAGCAAACAATATATTAATTAGCTGCATCTATTTATCATGCATTGATGAGTTTAATAGGAGAATCTCAGAGATATATTCCAAGCATAATAGCAAGGGTCTTTTGTTATGTGGGGACTTCAATATTGATTTGTTGACTTAAAAACAACAGACTTTATCAACAATATGTTCAGTCTGGGACTATACCCTTTAATATTAAACCCCAGTAGAATAACTAAGGATAGCACAACGTTAATTGACAATATTTTTGTTAATATAACTGAGAAGATGGTTAAAAGTGGATTGCTACTGACAAACATAAGTGATCATTTGCCTGTTATTGCGGTGTTGGAGCATAAGTTGAAGATGAATAATGTAAGTGATTAGAAGTTACAGAGAGTGAGAACACTAGAAACAATCGAGGCCTTTAAAACTGAACTTGATAATCATGATTGGAAAGAGGTTTATGTTGAAGATACAATTGATTCCTATAATGCATTTCATTATGTCATTGTATGATTATACTGTCCAGTGAGGAAAATCGAGGTAAAACCTAAAAGTAGGCAGAGTTTGTGGATAACAAAAGGTCTGGAAAAAGCTTGTAAGAAGAAAGACCAGTTATACAAAGATTTTATAAAACATGGAACAAAGGAAAAGGAATAGAAGTATAAACATTTGAATCAGGTGTGTTGGAAGAGGGAGACATCTAAAACATGCAGGATAGGGGCCCTGGAGGACCAGGATTCCCCACCCCTGCCCTAAAGAAATGGGCAAAAAATAATTTAAAATTAATTAATATAAATATCTAAAAATACTATAAAAATAAAAAAACAATGATAATAAAATACACTTAGATATGAGCATCAAGTGTTGCGTGCACAGTCTCTCCTGACTCAGCCGCTGAAGTTTGTAACTCAAGTCATGTCTTGTTGGCCTGATTGACGAGTGCCTGACGAAAGCCTGTTCGAGGCAGATTTTGACATGTTCTTCAGTTTTTAGCGATGGTATTAACTTTACTCCAAGGGATATTCAATGACTTGGAAAACAGAGTTGCTGCGAGTGTTGTCTTCATGTTGGAGGTATAGCCAGGAGGACTGAATCACTAGTGACTGAACTGCGTCACTGTGACACTGACTGGCTGCACATATAGAGCCATCCAGTTCCCAGAGGATGCAATTGCCACTTGATGGCACTTATATAGCGCCTCTTTACCTTAGTGATACTCAAAGGCTTTACAATGTCTCCCATTCACACACCAGTGCCATGCAAGGTGCTATCAGGAGCAACTTGGCCACTTGTGGCATGTGGAGGGGCTGGGGATCGAACCACCAACCTTGCCAACCTGCTCTATCACCTGAGCCACAGCTGCCCCTCATCCTGTCACACCTGGAGAGGAAGAACACCTATGCCAGGCTCCTCTTCATCAACTGTAGCTCAACTTTTAACACTTTAATTCACCAACAGTCGGTGGAAGGCAGAGAGGCAGCACAGGCAGTCAAGATCAGCAGCTATACATCAAGAACAATCTCAGCAAGCACAGGTTCACCCCAGCGCTGCATTCTGAGTCTCCTGCTGTTCACTTTGTTTATCCATGACTGAATGACAGCTCACATCACCCCATGACATGGCAGTGGTGGGTCTGATACCAGTGATTAATCCTGAGGTGTGCTGGTCACTTCTTTCTGTGTTTGGACTCAGTCGATGAAAGCATGTACAAACACAGCTCCTCCAGAGTCCAGCAGCGACTTACAGTAGTCGCTAAAGCTTTTTTAATGGTGAATTATAAAGCTGTGGATGACCAAGAATATCCTTATACAGTCTCTCCTCATACCAAATATGTTGTTTTCTTGGCGCATGCACAGTTGGTGTTTGTAGTGGGACAGTCCGTGTGGTCACACAATTTGAGCACGCATCTGCGGACCCTCGCAGACCCTCGCAGATGTGGACAGCATTAATTGGCCTTTAGAAAGACACCTCACTACGTTCTACAAGGGGACCATTTAAAGCATTCTCATGTACGGCATCACATCCTGGTAGCAGAGCGTCTGAACACCACCAATTTGACTGGAGAGTGCAACAACCAGTGAGGTCACTGTTGCCCCAGTGAGGTCATTGTTGCCCCTCTCCCCTTCGTGGCAGAGATTTTTCAACAGCTCTGCATCAGCAGAGCTTCCATGATAATCAAGGATCCTCATTAGACGTCCTACTGTTTGTTTTCCCTCCTGCCTTCAGGTAAGAGGTACAGAAACACCTGTGCCAGATCCAGCAGAATGCTCAACAGCTTTCACCCACAAGCTGTCAGGATTATTTATACTGTGCCCTCTCCCACTAACATACCCACAACACACCTACATACCCTCTAACCCCCCCTATCAGCACGGACTAAACTACACAGTCCCAACAAGCACCATAATATACTGTGACTGACAGTTTGCACTTTTATACCAATCACACTGTACTGCTTTTCTAACCTATATTTATTAGGTGTACTTTTAACTGTCATTTATTTCTATTAATTGTATCGTTGTTATTACCCACGCCGACGAAGTCGGGCCGTGGGTAGGGCAGTCACTGCCGTCTGTCTGTCTGTCTGTCTGTCTCTATGTGTATGTGGGTGGCTATGTCCGCACGATAACCCAAGAACAAATAGAGATAGGATAATCAAACTCGGCACAGGTGTTCATCTTGACCTACCCTGGTCACCCATTAATTTTGGGGTCCAAAGGTCAAGGTCACAGGGCTACCTGCCATGTTTAGGAAGGCATCCGGCGTGGGTCTGCATCTTGCTTGAGTGCATTCTAGTTCTAAATTGTCTGTAGGTGTGAATGTGACTGTGCTTGGTTGTCTGTCTCTATGTGTAGCCCTGATGGTGACCTGTCCAGGGTGTCCCTTGCCTTCACCTGAGTCGGCTGGGATAAGCTCCAGCCCCCCGCGACCTTACAAAGGATTAAGCGGTGTATAGACAATGGATGGATGGATTGACACTTTTTGGATGGTCCAAAATTAAGACAACACATTGAAATCTGTCATTTTGATGTAAACCTGGAAAGATTCTGCTCTATTTCTAGACCAGCAATTAAACTGAAGCAGATAACTGCTGATAACCATGTTACCTCCTTTGTCTTTGAGTTGTATCCTTTCATCAAAGTGTTCTGATGACATTCAGTTGGATTTGATTGACTCATGCAGAGATTGTTTAACTAATGCGAGGCTCACACTACAGGAGTTTTAATATCGAAGCAGATTTTGAAATCAAGTTGCATCACACACATAAAAGGAGAAACTTCACAGATATTCTCTCTACTTTCAGACAAGCAGACACTACAAGATAGAAACGACACAACACACACTACAGGATATTTTTAAGATGATCAGCCAGAGGGAGCAGTCAGGGAGCAGTGCTTCACCTCACTTGATCTCATGGGGAAGCAGACGGAAACAAAATAGAGATTGTGGTGCAAGAACTTGCTGTGATGCTAATAATACTTTGCAGTAATAAAAAACAAAAGCAGAATCTTAAATGAGTCTGGATGAGAACATGGTTAGGAAGATGAGGTCAACACCAGTGAGACCAGGGAGATTTGATCCGTTTTACTATCTGTTGCTAATGTTAGCCTAAAGGGCGAGCAATTTGGGAGGTTTAAGACTGGATCTGTAAACTGCTTACTTTATTGAATAACCTGATGAATAGAAACCCAGTACAGATCATTAACCTCATCAGCTGAATTCAGTCACATGTGCATACTTATCTAAATATGTTATTTGTGATAGATCACATGCACATGTGCACGTGTTAAAGAGGCAGACGAACATTTGATCAAACAACCCTACCACATGCATGCACACACACACAGCCAGTCATAAATACCAACACATGTTTACAGGGGCAGCCATGCAAAACAGCACAGGGCTGTTTAGACAGCAGGCCCAGGTGTGTGCCAGACTGTGCAGCTGGATGGGGGTTCACGCTCCATCCCATCCCTCCCCATATGCACCCACACACATTCTCCAAAGCACTCTCAAGACCCATATCCCTTCTTCAAACAGCTTAACTACTCATACCATCATCATCATGTCTGATATGTGCCAGACATTCTCACCTTGTGTCTCTCTCTCTCTCTCTCTCTCTCTCTCCCCCCACATCCCACCCATACTAAAATGTTATGTTGACTAATGGACAATCTGAACCAATAACACCTGTTTCATTTTATTCATGTTGCATTAAAAAACATCACAAGAAGGGCAAAGATGACTTTGTGCATGACAGACACTGTACACCACTGTATAAAGCGCAGGGTTAAAAGAGATGGCTGCACATATTAAGGGCAACCTAACAAATCCAATGACTTCAGAAACACTTTGGTGATAGAAGGAAGAAAAAAAACTCTCTTTTAACAGGAGAAACCTCCAACAGAACCAAACTCAAGGATCAGGTTTCATGGTCCCCATTTGAGCCTTGAGTGTTCTCCTGAATATCTTGCACACATTTCTGTCTCTTACGCCTTTACCCTCACCTCAATTGGTTGAGGTGAGGGTAAAGGCGTAAGAGAGAACAGGATAGCAGAGAGAAACTGACATTGCCCAGGAGAACAATAAAGACTTGAATGTCGGTGCCAGTAACTGCAGATCAGAAATATGCAGCTTTGGGGCCAGAAATACTTAGAGAGGAAAAAACATAATGTGGGGGAGGGGGAAGACACAAAGGTAATGATATGCACTAGTGGCATATAAATGTATGGAGAGAAAAAGAGAGAAGAGTACAGAAGAGATGCTTAGTAGATTATGGGACAGTGTCCTGGCAGTCTAGACCTATACACATAAAGATGGTTCAGGCTCACCTGAGGCAGCACTAACTATAAGCTTTATCAAAGTGGAAAGTTTTAAACCTAATTTGTAAGAAAAGCGGGTGTTTGCCTTCTCAACATAAACTGGGAGCTGGTTCTACAGCAGAGGATACTGATAGCTGAAGGCTCTGTTTTTGGAAACTCTAGGAACCGCAAGTAAACCTGCAGTCTGAGAGCAAAGTGCTCTGTTAGGATAATATGGTACAACTAAAAAAAAAAAGAAGTGCCAATGCAGCTTCTGCCAGTTGATCTCCTTCGATAATGAAAAATAAGGTATAATTTATATAAATAAATTTTATTTTGAAAAGCCAGCATATGTCACAAACCCTGATCAGTTCCTTTTAGCATCTCTGAGCTTTTACTTTGAAAGTATAGCATAGTTCAGAATCCTATTGACTGCCTGTAAATGCCAGTGTTTTTCATGTGCTACTGGCTATGGCCTCTTATTTTGAAAATAAACCCAAACAGTTTTGTCCATCAATACGTGGGTGAGAAAGAGACAAAAAAGTACTCTTTGGTAAGCTCCTTTGAATATCAGGGAGATTTAGTTTTTTGTTTCTTTTACTTTGAAAAGTCCACATGAACTTCCTTCCCTTAGCCTTGTTAGAGACTTGTTCCTTTTTAAAGAAAAAATAAACATGCAGCTGCTGTAGATCCTTAAACCATTGTTAACCTGACAGAGACTCTTATTTAGAAGTTTAACCCAACAGATATGGAGCCACTAAACACAGAAGAATCAGATTTTTTTCCGGTTGACTTCCCATTAATTTCAATATGGATTTTTAATGCAGGTTTTTACAGATTTCATAAAAGCTCTACATTGAATCACTACCAAAAATCATAGCACACCACTACTCTCCATCGGGTGCTCAAAGGTTCATGGTAGTTTACCCAACCAGTCCACATGTGCTTTGTGGATTTGGAGAAGGCGTTCGACCGTGTCCCTCGTGGCATCCTGTGGGGGGTGCTCCGGGAGTATGGAGTCCGGGGCCCTTTGCTAAAGGCAGTCCGGGCCCTGGGGGAGCCTGGTTCGCATTGCTGGCAGTAAGTCAGACCTGTTGCCAGTGCACATTGGACCTCCGGCAAGGCACGGGTACTCGACCGGAAAAAGGTGGCTTGCCTCTCCGGATTGGTGGAGAGGTCCTGCCTCAAGTGGAGGAGTTTAAGTATCTTGGGGTCTTGTTCACGAGTGAGGGGAAGATGGAGCGTGAGATTGACAGGCGGATCGGTGCAGCATCTGCAGTCCTGTGGTTGTTGTATCGGTCCGTCGTGGTGAAGAAGGAGCTAAGCCGAAAGGCGAGGCTCTCGATTTACCAGTCAATCTACGTTCCTACCCTCACCTATGGTCATGAGCTTTGGGTCATGACCAAAAGAACGAGATCCCGGATACAAGCAGCCGAAATGAGTTTTCTCTGTAGAGTGGCTGGGCGCTCCCTTAGACATAGGGTGAGGAGCTCAGTCACCAGGGAGGAGCTTGGAGTAGAGCCACTACTTCTCCACGTTGAGAGGAGTCAGCTGAGGTGGCTTGTTCCGGATGCCTTCGGGACGCCTCCCTGGGGCATGTCCCACCGGGAGGAGGCCTTGGGGTAGACCTAGGGCACGCTGGAGGGACTATGTCTCTTGACTGGCCTGGGAACGCCTCGGGGTCCCACCGGAAGAGCTGCAGGAGGTGTCTGGGGTGAGGGGAGTCTGGGCATCCCTGCTTAGACTGCTGCCTCCGCGACCTGGTCCCGGATAAGCGAAAGACAATGGATGGATGGATGGAAGATAGTTAATACAGATGCATTAGTGCATAGGTTTCATTTTCGTAATAGAGCTTGTCAGGGTGGAGTTTTTAAAAACACAATCTAGCAAACTACATACTGTGTTTTGCATTCCACAGAGACAGCCTTACTATGAATTACTAATGACATCATGATGTCCACTGATGCAGGTAAATGCTCTGTTTTGGTCCTACTTGATCTAAGCGCACACTTTGACAGTGTTTAAGTTACACTTGTGGGTCCGTGTGTTTGGCAGGGCTTTGGACTGGTTCTCCTCCCATCTCTCTGATAGGAGTTATTCAGTGTCACAGTGTCAGTGTTCTGATATGGTTGCCTTGTTCTGTGGTGTGCCTCAAGTCTCTGTCTTGGGCCCAGTTTTATTCACTTTATATATGCTCCCATTAAGTCATGTTATGAGCAAATTTGAAAGTATCTCCTACCACTCCTAGGCTCACGACATCCAGTTGCATGTCTTGCTGAAACCTGAACTGACATAAAAGCTGATAATGTAGCACAATTGTCTGCTCGCCATTACGGATTGAATGATGAACAATTACCTGCAGGTGCAGTCTCAGAAACCTTGGTGTCACATTTGACCAGTCAATGCACTTTGAAAACCATATCAATTCAATAATGCACAAATGTTTCTTTTACTGTATATTGCCAGACTCAGGTCCATTGTATTACAGCCTGTGTTAGAAATGATCATTTATGCTTTTATCTCATCCAGGTTAGACTATTGAAGTTCCCTTTTCACCTTCAATGATCAATCTTTAGACCGTCTATAGTTAGTTCTCACTGCTGCTGCAATATCTGCTCACCAGGTCCATCAAGACGTCACACATCACACCCACTTTATACTCTATACTACATTGCCTCCCAGTTAGGTTCAGGATTTAAGATTCTTGTTCTTACATACAGAGCTGTACACAGTCAGACATCAGCTTACATTTCTGAGCTGCTCCAACCTCATATACCTAATAGGTCATTTAGATCCTCTGACAAGAGCTTTCTCGTTGTGCCCTGCACTAAACTAAAAACTAAAGGTGACCGTGCCTTTGAGGTGGTGGCTCCAACCCTCCAATGTCCTACCATATAGACCCTTGTCATGCAGTCTCAGTTGATGCTTTTAAAAAGGAACTTTAAGACTTATCTACTTAAACTGGCCTTTGTCCCACCTACTACGATTTAGGTTTTTAATCTGTTCTTGTTACGTTTAATATGACTGCTTATCTATTTATCCTGGATCTACTGTTGATTTGTTTTTTGTTTTCTCTCTTTGTTGTTTTTATGGGCTTCTTTCTTTGTTAAGCACTTTATGACTTTGTGCTGTGAAAGGTGCTATATAAATAAACTTTACTGAATTGCTTTTGCTTTTTAGCTCTGTTTATTAGATGCTGCAAATGTAAAAAACATTATTTTCTCAGAAACATTTGAACACATTGAAACTGATGTCAAAAGGTTTGCTTTTTTTTTTTTTTTAAAGAAATACGTACAATTGCCTTTGCCTTTGCCTTTGTAGGCTGTTATTAATGGAGCAGTACAGTCCATTTTATTTTTATTTACTGCTGGAATGTATAGAGGCAGGAGAGCTGAAGAAACAATATATTTCTAAGATGAGTTTGGTAACTTTGGCCAACTTGATAGAAAATTAGTATTTTTTCATGTTAGACTTTCAGATGACTAAAATGAATTCCATTTTACTGAAAGAGTGCTCTTCTCACCCCTCCTCTATCCACAGAATCTCAGACGTCATCCTCCAACATGTCCAAGACAGTATAAAAGCCAGACATGTGAGCTAATTGGCTTTAACCATGAACACCCTGGACGTAAAAAGAATTTGAAAGATACTATAGGGACTAATCCACTTCAAAATGCAGCTCTCACGCTGGCTGTCTAAAGAGATCAAGGCTGTGTGTGAGCTAAAGCTAAGAGCTAAGCCAGTATCTGCAGTTTTAACGGAGGGCGGGGCTGCAGAGGGAAGGTGAGGAGTAGAGGAAAGAGGTGAAACACTAAGCATGCAAGTACAGCCGGGGCCCCAAGGGCCGTAGAGGCATATTTAACTAGAGCTGCACTTGAAAAAGTTTTGACACTGCGCTTCTTTCATACCCACACACTCTTTTTTCCTCTTCTCCTCCTTCCTCTCCTCCTACTACCCCATCTCCCCATCCCTGACTTCAAAGTACTATTTATGCAAAAACTGGTGAAGTTTTCCTGTACTTGCTCTGTCCGCCCTGGAGGCATATTTTCTTTCTTTTTTTTTCTTTTTCTTTTTTTTTGGAAGAGATCTCCAATTTCTTTTTGTCAAAATGTAAATGTTCTTTTCAAAAAAGGGTCATCTTCTATTTGTCCCTGTCTCTGTCCTCGGGTATACACTTCTTGTTTTCTGTGTTCTCTATCTTTTTCTCTCCTTTCTTTCTTGGTTTTACCCTAAGACCAAAAGTACATTTATTTTATCTTCCTTGGCTTTCGAAGAACAACTTAAAATGCTTGAAACTGTGTCACACTCTGTGTGAAACTGTTTCACACTAAAGAGTTTGTTTCCTTACAATAATGTGTACACTTGTGAAGACCATGTATATCATGGCAGTCTTGAGTTTCCAGTGACTCCTACAACTCTTAATTTTCTATGATGGAATGCATATTTGTTACAAAGAGCAATCATGCATTTTGGTTCTTCCATGGATTTATTACAGGTCAAAAATATACATAGAGCAATTCTCATACTTGGTTAAATGTCCTTTGGCCATTTTCACCTCAATGATGCACTTTTAGAAGCCATCCACAAGCTTCTGGCATAATTCTGGTTGTATCTTTGACCACTCCTTTAGAATTGGTGCAGTTTAGTTAAATTTGTTGGCTTTCTGACACAGACTTCTGACTTCTTCAGCGCAGTTCATAGATTCTTGATCAGATTTAAGTCAGGACGTTGGGAAGGCCAGTCTAAAACCTTAATTGTAGCCATTTCTTTTCCACTTTTGATGTGTGTTTGGGGTCACTGTCCAGCTGCGTCCAAGACCCAACCTTCTGGCTGATAATTTTAGGTTTCCCTGAAAAATGTGGAAGTAATTCTCTTTTTTCATTATTCTATTTACTTTGTGTAAAGTACCAGTTCCATATGCAGCCCCCGAGCAGAATATTGCCACCACCATGCTTGACAGTAGGTTTGGTGTTCTTGGAATTAAGGGCCTCACCTTCCTCCTCCAATCATATTTCTGGTCATTGTGGCCAAGTAGCTCAATTTTTGTTTCATCTGACCACAGAACTTTTCTTGTCTTTGTCCATGTGATCAGCAGGAAACTTCAGTCAAGCTTTTCAAGGTGCCGTTTCTGCAGAAAGGGCTTCCTTCTTACACTGCAGCCTTGTAGCCCATGGTGATATAAAACATGCTTGACTGTGGACACTGGCACATGTGTTCCAGCAGCTTCTAATTCATTGCAGACTTGCTTTTTGGTGATTTTAGGTTGATTCTTGACCATCCTGGCTAATTGTCTCACTTGTGTTTTCTTCCTGATTGTGGCAGTGACACAACTGTACCATGCACTTTATACTTTGATGCATAGTTGCCATTGGGATCTAAAGTATCTTTGAAATGGCTCCAAGTGACTTTCCTTTTTGAGACTTATGGGAATCATTTTAAACTCAAGACTGCCATGATATACATGGTCTTTACAAGGGTATGTAAACCTTTGTTCAAGACTGTACATCTCAAAGAAATTGTTGGGTATAATTGTTGCTATATTATATCAGTTTAACTCCCAAGATGAACGTGTATTTTAGAAGAAAAAAAATCACATTAAACACACACAAACAAAAAGGTCAACAAAGTACTGTACTTTACTGTGAAGATGGGTTTTATATGTCTTACATGCTATATTAGTGTGTATTAATGGATTAAGACACATCAGAACTCTTTTCCTTTTATACTGGGAACAGAATTTTTTTTCTAACCTCAAATTTTCATCTGAATGAACTGTACAGTTTCACAGTACAAGGCTGCCTTAGACCATGTAGGTCTGCTTCATTGCAGACCTACATGTGTTGCAAACACATCGGCAGCCTGTTAACTTGCAATGTGTTTTTTGTTTAGCTATAAGGTTATATATGGGTGCTTAACTGTTAATTATGTGAAAGATGACTTGACTAAAGGTTTCATTAGGTCTCAAGAGATGCAATACTGCAACTCATCTGACCAGTGGGTGGCTGTGTATACCCAGCATGCACCTCTCTGACAGTAGAAATCCTACAGTGTTATCAACACCTCCCTGCAGACTGAAGGCTGTTGTACCTCCTGAATATATTTAACGGGAACATAATGTAGAAATCAATGCTGTAAAATAGCTAAATAATTTGATTTGATCTCAGCTACAGTTTAGTTTTAAATTACTATAATTTCTGATTTAATCTCCGTGCTCCTCTTCATTGACTTCAGTGCAGCATCTAACAACACACATAATCATATACTCCTAGACACAAAAAGAAAATCAATTTTGCATTTCTGGCCTTGCTTTTGCATAGTTAATTATTTGAAAGAACACATTGTGTTTCTTATAATAGCTTTATGTCATAATGTTGGTACCTGAGGGCTCTGTCCTTGGTCTACAAGGTTTCTCTATTTCTTGAATTGACATCCAAAAGGAAGACTTTTCTCAAATGATCAAAGTAGATGCCTGCTGATCTGCTATAAAACTGAGTGTCACATCATTCTCTGTTCCTAAATACCTGTAACACAGAGATGATAGTTACAGACATAAATCTCAACAACTGTGTGAGTTCTCCGAGTTTAAAGGTAAATAATGTTGTTACTTTCGATTTTACTGTCCTTTGACTAGAGAAGTTATCAACACTGACTCTTTGCACCTATTCATAGCTAATTTTTGTGTTAACTTTCCATCACTGATGCAGAAACCCCAATTCTAATGACCCTAACAGTCTTTAAGGGCTTCAGAAAGCTGAAGCTAGAATTTGCATGCCTTTCTCTCCCTCTTCTCTATTTTCTCCTTCCTGTCCACTCTTTTTACTCAGGCTTCTTTGTCAGACCATCAGCCATCCTTTCTCTGTCCTATGGCTGTTGGTGACTTGTTCCACATTGTGTGCTTCTAGTTTGTTCTCTTTTCAGGTCTTCATGGTAGAGAAAAGTTTCCTATAGCTCTGTTGACCTACAAGTTGCTTGATGTCCTACCAGATCTCTCTTCATGCATGTTTACTATCTATAACTTTATCTTCCTAACTATTTATACTGTACTGTTGATATTTTTTGACATTGTCAACATTGTGCTATTTGCACAATCTAGCTCTGAAAACCACATGGACAGGTGCTTCAGACTTGGCACAGGTTCTGTGACTGCTCAGACAGTGCAAAGAACATTACATAATGTGGACGGCATTCAGGAAATAGAAGCTTTGCTTGCTCTTCCGCAGAAAACTGCAAAATCAAAATTTTTTAAAGAACATGAAAAGGAGCTTGGTCAATAGCACATTCTTTAGTCAATGACACCAAGATACATTTGTTTGATTTAGATGGGGTCCAACTGTTTGCATTCACTGTAGTAGTCCTGATCAAGTTCATGCCTAGTCCTGGCAGTAAAGCACAGATGTGGGAGTGTGATGATATGGGCCTGCTTAAGTGAAAAGTTGGGCATGTCAGTAATGAAAGATGTACTGGCTTTTGTTCCAACTGTGGGGCCTGTATTTTTAATATGGTAACACATAAGAGCACATGAGAACACCATACTGTTTGGTTGTATTAAGAGGTGATACAAATCGACATCATTTGTGATACAAGTGATATGGCACAGGACTCTGTTAGGTACAGAGCTGGAGGTGGTAGCTTAGCTGAACAGAGCTGACACAAGATTCAAATCCTCTTCTCACAATGAAAATAAAAGCAAATAAGTAATGTTTATGAAATTGCTGAACTATAGTGTAGATTTTAATACACTGACTGAAAATTAAAGCTAAAAATGCACCAGGCAGACTTGCTTGATTGACATGTGAGTGGGTGGAAAAGTGCAAAACACACTACAGTGAGAGCTTTGCACCAAAGACAAATGACAACATAAAACCAAACAGAAATGTACTGTGTTCTGAAAGTATAATTAATTTTTGTGTTTGCTGGTGGTTTGCATTATGGTGATCAAGGTGTGGAGGTCACGCAGCTTACCATCCTTTATATTCAGCACTGCATCATTGGCTTCCAGTCTTGCTCTCTCTTTTATCTGTCTCTCTCCCTCCTCCTGCTCTCTTTCTGTCTGTGCAGCTGCAATCCTCACAGTTCTAATCCCCTCCTCTCTCCCCTGTGTGCTGGAACGCTATCCAACTATTTAACCACAGCCCTGAAACAAACCAACATCTGTTTGGATGCTGGCCCAGACCCGGCCACTGCCTTCCTGCTGCGAACGCACCAGCCACCGCCAACTTAACCCCTCACTGCCCGGCCTAGACACAAGCAGACGCCACACCAGCGACATAGCCAGCCGCTGAGAGAATTGCATGTTTGCTTGCAGACAGTAGCTGGGGCAGTGTCCAAGTATTTAAAAAAAATTCTGTGTCTGCGGTTTACAAGTGGTAATTCGGCAGATCCGTGTTTTTCTTGGTTTCATCTCCATCTTCAGTGCTAACTTCTCATTGCTGTGCTGTCTCAGCTCTCCACTTCCCAGAGAACACTTGTCAGTCAAACTGTGCTGCCAGTACTGAGACATCTGATTAAGTCTGATTTTCTGTGAATGGCCCTTTTACTTTTCACTGTTCAGCTATGGAGCCCTTACTGCTCAATAAGGCTAAACATGCAGCTCCTTTAATATTGACTAAAACAATCTAGAGATGTCGGATCATTACTGTTACTGTTACATAAGCTATAATAGACTGAAAGTCTAAATATCATTTTATCATAAATCTTCACTTAAAAGAAGAGATGACATGAATTCTAGATTAATTGATTAGTCAACAGAAAATCCACTATTTTAGTAACTGGTAATTAAGCACACCACTGGCTCCAGGCTTTAAAATGTCAGTAATAGGTGTACTTAATGAGTTAAGAAGTCATTCAGTACATTAACTTTAAATGGCTACATTAAAATATAATAAAATCATTTCTAAATTTTGGGACAAAGATCAAATATGGCCAACATTGAAGATTTATTCACTTTCACACAGAATGCAACAATGGCACCACCATACTCCATTCCGATGGTTGGTACTCATGTTCAACTGGGCCAATAGCAGCTAGGCATATTTGTTGTTGACGTTTCTGCAACAAATTGAGAGCTTCCTGATTGACAAGATGAAGTGATGAAGTCATCTGGCTGGAAGTTTTGAAAATTCCACCTATTTTGCTCTGTACTCCACAACTACCCCCAAGCAGTGTGGAACCAAGTCAGAGTTTAAACCAATTTAAATTACTGTTGTTTACAGTCTGTAAATTGTTTCAGTTTTTTTTCTTTACCTAAAGCAAAAGCGCTTAACTTTACTGCAGTAATCCATGTCATAACCACTTTAAGTCTGAAATCAGTTTCTTCTTTTTTAACATCATAACACAATAGTGATGTGGAAATCAGATGATGACGATGACTGAATAAAATATAGACAAGTTATTGTACTCCTTTGGAGGTTTTCAGAGCGTGTCCAACTGGGAGGAAACTCTGGGGAAGACCCAGAACTTGCAGGAGGGATTACATATATCATCTGACCTGGGAGCGCCTTGATTCCCCAGGAGGAACTGTTAAAACCACTAATGTACCTGAAAAATAGCAACAAATTAGGAGATTTGGTCAAGTTTCCTTAACACGATTTTCACTTAAATAAAGATAAACCCCACAATTCCCTGTCAGTAGGTAGACGGAGACAAAAGCAAACTAAGGTACAAATTGCAGATCACAGATTGTGCAATTCCACAGCTGTTTAAAAGTTATTTAATCCCTTTAAATAATTGCAAATTTTGCTGATTTTAAACCATCTGTTTTTTTTATAACCCTTTTACATATGCAGGGCAGTGGTGGCACAACAGGTTAAGCCCCTGACTACTAATCAGAAGGTCAGGGGATCGAATCCAACTGCGGCCACTGTGGGCCCTTAAGCAAGGCCCTTAACCCCTGACTGCTCCCCGGGTGCTGCACCAAGGCAGCCCACTGCTCCTGCTACTAGTATGTATAGTAGGATGGGATAAATGCAGAAGTTGAATTTCCCCCAGGGGATAAATAAAGGTTAAATTATTATTAGGACATAAATTTCTGTATTTATTAGATTTTAGCCTTTATGACAGACAACAATGGTATTAGGTTTCAGCCTTTCACAGTTTCAATTACTACAAATATGTTGTCCCAACATTAACAAATCAGTTATTTCTGACAGTCCATTTCTCTTTTGAAGCTGTCTTTCCTGAATTTCATACTGAGGATCTTCAAAAACAACACTTCAAAGTCAAAAGCAACACTTAAAAGATAGTCATAACTCTGTCTATTTCCACATTGTCCTCTTGCAACAGGTCAATATGGCTATTAAATGTCTTTACCATACCAGTTCCAACAAACTGCAAACAGGCACTTCCCGGGATCCCTCTCAACTCTCAACACTAGGATTGTGGCCTCAATCAGCTTATACATGTCCTAAGTAAGGTTGCCCATCTTGAGGAATGAACCATCAGTATGGTCCAGGAGGTTGTCTTGCCTATAAATCACAACACAATCATTCAGGCTGACCAAGACATTGATATGATCTGTCTGGAGTGACTGGACGGCATAGGTTGCCATACAGATAGCATCTGGATGCGAGATCCATGTTGATCGGGTGTCCAGCGGGTATGTTTCGATGCAGATGGTGATGTGCTCGATTTCCAGGTGTTGGGGTAGGTTGTTTGTGTGTTGATTGGCTCCCCAGTGGGCACCCAGTTGCTGGGTGCTGCTGAAAAATGGCCAGTGGGGCTCTTTCCCTATTGGTCTATGGGTGACAGGGGTCTTTGGTGGATCTAGGGAGATAGCTAGGTGACAGGAGTGGACCTTGTTGATGAGCATCTTTACGGTTGTTGTGGCTGTTCTCTCTCTTTTGGTGTTTTTGATGTTTGTTGAAGTTTAACCTCTAAGGAGGGATGCTAGCTGCTTAATTTGTCTAACCCCTAAAACCAGGATTCATGCTCACATTAAAAGTAATGCAATTCCAGGGTATGACCTGGCACTCCCACTTGGAAACGATGTGCTAGCTGTAGGAACCTGCTGGTGAACGCAGGTACGTGAATGCCAAACTGCTTTTAGAGCAAACACAATCACCCACACTTTTGTCGCCAACCAGGTGATCTTGGACTTAGCCTCACCACAGACCACCTGTGGATGATTAGCAAAGAGTCAAGATGCAAAATAAAATACTATAAGGTACATACATAAAAACACCACTTTAGGTTTCCAAGCTATCTGTGCAACATCATGTCTACATATGCATGTCAAACTAAACCATTGGAATAGCTAAATACAGTTTAAAGAAAGAAACAAAACTAGGAGGCTGGGTCACTCGGTGGCAGGCTCATAATCTCCTTCCAGGTTGGTGCTGAATGAGTGCTCAATAAGCACAGTGGATGTTTCTGGTTGTTCTGGCTTTGTAGGACACGTCATTTACAGGGCTGGACATGGATCTGGAAGATGATGTTCGTGTCCCCTCTTAGGAGTGCTAGTGGGATGGGGATCATGCTCTCCAGGGGTAATGCTACCAAACATTTGATTATTTGATATAGAAATAGTTGTTGGATGCTGCTCAGGGCTGTATTATAGCCATATATGGTTATATGAGTCAACTAATTAGATTTTTAATGTTGATGTTTTGATAATATACCTCAGTCAGTGCCATTTGTAAAGTAGTTTGGATTGGTTGGTCAATTATTACCCATTATTATTTAAATCAGAGGCAAACATTTGTCAAGAGCCACTGTGTGATATGTATATGTGTGTACCGAGATACATTAAAAAAAAGGCTGTGTATGTAGTGCTGGAGGTATATAAAAAGGTGTTAAGTAGATTTCTGTACAGCCATAAGCAGTAAACTCATGTTTGGTCTTCTGCAAATGTTTATGCAGATAGAAAAGGAAACCCACTGAGGTACTAATAATACACACGACATTACAGTGTATGCACTTGTGTTTCAGAGAGTGGGGTGTGGGGTGTTGGGTGGCTTGAAACTAAATTTAAAGCTCAACAACAATTTCTTAGACATCACTTTAACTTTGTCCAACATTTGTTTTGTCTTTCTTCTTTTTGGAGTCAAACATGGTTGGTTTCATTCTCCCTTAATCATGCATGGCTACCCTTAGAACTTAGAATTATTCTAAAGAGAAGGTTGGACATGTTTTGGGAAATACACTGACTTGCATTCTCTAAAAGAACAAAATATTCAGATGAATGTCAGTCTGACGTGTCTGTGTGTAATTTGATGTAGGTTACAGAGGATCAGTGGGAGCATAGTTAGCGTAGCTTACCATAAAGACTGGAAACAGGGGAAATAGCTAGTCTAGCTCTGTCCAAAGTTCAAAAATACTCATAATAACACTTCTACAGCTAACTGATGAAATTCTAAAAAGCATGCAAATAGGCATATTTCCCAAAATGTTGAACTCTTTATTTAAAGCAGAAAGCAACAGGACACATTTACTAAACCAAATTCAAAACAGAGGACCCCTTGTTGAAAGCTGGACTACAGGGACAAAGACAGCGCATCTAACAAACACAACTGATTAAGCATGGCTTTTTATCACTGATTTTCACAATGCAAGTTTACTTAACATGCTTAAACTATTTTACAACAGACAACTTTTAGGAAGAAAATGCAAACCCATGTCGCATATACTGTATTTTGATATATTAAAACAGCAGTCGGTGTTTCAACAGAACACTTTAATTTTTGGCCAGATCAAAGTGAAATTATTGTTATTGATTGAACATTCTCTGTAATAAATACCAACAGAATAATCCATTTTCTAACTGTTTTGTATCAGCTGCAGTACCAGCAGTGTAAATGGACTTTGCAGAAAATGAGGACCAAATATAAAAACATAACTAAGTGATTTCTGCATCACTAGCTGAATACATGTTGGGTTCCCATGTTTTCTCACATTAGCAGCTCTTGGAAGACAGTTTTATGAACTATACTCATCTACAAATTATAACAAGAGTTAGACAAAAAGCAGTGTTTTCACCGGGTATTCCGGCATCCTCCTACAGTCCAAAAACATGCTGAGGTTAATTGATGATTCTAAATTGTCCGTAGGTGTGAATGAGAGTGTGCTTGGTTGTTTGTCCTGTGTGTAGTCCTGTGATGGACTGGAGACCTGTCCAGGGTGTCTCCTGCCTTCGCTCTAAGTCAGCTGGGATAGGCTCCAGCCCCCCCATGACCCTGCAGAGGATTAAGCGGCGTACAGATAATGGATGGATGGATGGATGTTAACTGGATTTACTCAATCTGTTGTACCCCTGCAGAGCAGAGGGACACTAAGCGTTTTCAATTAACCTGGCCATAGCAGAGAATAACACCTGCAATGATGGTGACCATACACCAAGATGGCAACAGATGTAACCTCAAAATACTTTTAAGAATTAGAGATTAAAAATGAAAATATGAGACATGTCACAGGGGAAAACTCGACTATGTAGGTTATCAAATCAGTCTCCATAAATTAGTGTCATTAAAAATCAGGGCACCACCTTCACTTGAAGGAAAATGGACTGAATCAAAAGATCACTGTGACAGCCTCATAAGATATGCTACACTACCAATTCTTGTGCAGTATTAAATAGACCAGCATATACATTCAAATGCATTTAAAGAGAGTGTTAGTGGTGTGTTTAAAGAGTGTGAGCGCATGTCAAGGTGTGTCAGAGAGAATATATGTTTCTTTGCTCTGCATTCCTGTGCACCATGTGCTCGGGCCTGAACCCACGTGGTAGGACAGAACTAAAAAGTATGTAAAGCAGGACTTTTGAATTTCCTCTCCATATGTGCATGTTTGAGGCCAGTTCAGAGCAAGCATACAGTGCTGTGAAAAAGTATCTGCCTCTTCCTACAGTACTCTATGTGATCTGTGTAGGACTACGATGCCAGGTTGGAAAACAGGATGTTAGTTTTTTATTAAAGCTGAAAAAAATCTTCTATTTTTGCATATTTGTCAAACTTAAATGTTTCAGATCATCAAACTAATTTTAACGTAAGACAAAGATAACCCAAGAAAACACTAAATGCAGTTTTTGGTAACCCTTCCTTTTACAGTCCCCTAATTACCAGGTATTTACCAGGTAAATATATGGTAATTCATAGCATCTTATTGTGTAATTACCACCAGTATAAGAAGGTAAATACATGGAAACTACAGCTAAAGTACAAAGTATTTACCTGGTAAAATAGACTGAAATAACAGTGTATTATTGGGTAATTACTGCTGGTAACAAGTAAATACTAAGAAACTACAACTGAAACACGAAGAAAAAAGACCCACTACTGCCCATCTTTTCAACCGAGTACCATGTAGTTGACAGGTTTAGGTTGGTAATTACTCAGATATAATTGTATAAAATATGGAATTGTTTCTATTCAAGTTCAACATTTTGCCCGTATTTACCTGTTATCATCCTCTGCAGGAACGGTTTTCCTCTGCTGTCGCGGCCCAGTATATCTTCTTAAATATTGAGTATGTTTTGCATATTGTTTAGAACTTACCCAACATGTACGCTGAAACTGTACTGTAAAAGGAAGCCTTGCTTGTTTCCATGCTATTACTATGTTGTTACTAAATCCTTTGTAATAAAATAGTCCATTGTTTATGCAGTTAAATGAATTTGTACAATATAAGTACCACAATATTAATAAGTAAAACATGATAAATTATCAGG
>OMNN01028452.1:0-15433 GCA_900302755.1 Chromis chromis | reverse complement strand
AATAATAATAATAATAATAATAATAATAATAATAATAATAATAATAATTTTATTTATAGAGCGCTTTTAGTCAAAGTGCAACTTGAACTAGACGTGCACTATTGGACTTACTCGGACTTCCATGAAACTTCATCTAAATGTGTTTCTAATGATTTAAAAGCATAGTTAATTGTGTTTAAAGGGGGCTTGTATGAGCTACTTTCAGTGCTCTCTTCAAAGCCACCAGACTCTGTTGACAAAAACAATAATTTTACGTCACAGAACACAGGAGTTGCTGCTCTATTGCTCTGTGATTTGGCCATTTTAACATGTCCAAAATAAACTGTTAAAACACCAGAGTCACACACAAACCAACCAGTTGAGGCAGCAGCAGAACAGCAACTGTGATCTTCTGCAAGGTAAAATTCATAATTTTGTCCACAGAGTCTGAAGAGACCGTAGATCGATATGATGATTTAATTTCCCCATTGGAAACAGCTGTCTAACGGCAAGGTAAAAGAGTGCAAATATTTTAAATATTGCATACTCTTGCTTTGATACTGATTTTATTTACGTGGGCCTTTTTTAAGGGGCTATGTGTTTTGCTGTTGACCCCCTCCACTGCAGTTAATTGCTTCTGTGCCAGTACTTCTGCCTGCTTCTCCAAACTGGGCCGACTGTGATCTACTGCAGGTAATACACCGACTATTGATAAGTGCCTCATAAAACCCTTACTTCAAAGGAACAAAACTATTCCTTTAAGTTTTATCTGCATAGCACCCAGAAACTACAAACACTCAGAAGTACAATTTTGTCTCTGGAATATAGAGATAGAAGTAGAGGGTTGTGCAAAATGGAAATTTTACAGCAAACTACAAGCTACAACAGTATATGTATATGCACTTGCCGTTACTGTACATCCAAGCTCTGCACCAACTACCAGAGGAATTGTTTTATCTGTTACACTTTCCAGAAAACTATACAAAAAATAAACAGAAGCGGAAAAAAGGAAACAAACAAGAACAGCTTGAAGAAGGGATAGGGAACAGAATGGGAGAGCGTATCAGGGAAGATTGCAAAAGAAAAGAACAATTAAGCACAGCAGATCAGGAACAGAGACCAGAGTACATTACAGCAGGGAGACAGATGGAGAATGGAGTGAGAGAGCTATAGGAGAACAGCGAGGAGTAACAGCTCAGAACAAGGGATGGAGAGGGTTGCATGAGCAGCGTAGGTTAGCAGCAAACAGGATTGTTGACAGCGTCTTTCATCACGGAGGAGGGCGGCGGCGGTGTGACGGTTTACTCCCACTCAGGTCCCGACCCGTGTTATTACAGAGCAGCTCTCAGCAGATCACGGTGCTAAATGAAGCCATTGTGCTGGATGGTGCACGGCCTGATGCTGTTCTAATGAAGACAAAGACGTGTGTCACATGCCAACCTGCAGCTATTAACTACACAACTGTATGAACACACACACTCTGACTCAGGCAAGGTCACACCAGCATGTCACAAACACTGTATTTGCTGGGTTTCCAGGCAGATGCAAGACGTTGCTTGTATTAACTTCTGGAGCTTGTGCATGAAATTTCTTAATGTAGCTGATACAGTCTGACGTTAGGCTTTAAAGACAGGGATAGGAAAGTCGTGCAGACAGTCAGATTGCTTTACTTTAGTGTTATTCCATCTCAAATCATCAGGGGCCTTCTGCTCAACCATCTGAAACTTTTTTTTATCATAAACTATAGACATTTAAAATGGTCTCTCTGGAATTTTAGATTAATATATCAAGTACTATCAGGAATAATGTTGTTTTTGAAATAAATTGCCTGTCAACCTACTTTTATCATGTTTTTTCACACTTAGAAATTTTAGTTTATGTTTGATCAACAATATATCAGAAACTGTTAAAGATAAAATCTTGACAATTTCACATTTATTCCTCATTATGTCATTGATTCAGAATCTGCAATACTTGACGAGTAGATCAAATAATCTCTGTTTATGGGTGAGTTGAAAAAAATGAAGGCGTCATTAAAGGTCCCATCTTTGAGCACATATTAATAAAAAAAATGATAATGCAGAAGTCAACTAGTGATTATTTCTGAATCATACATAGTTACATGGCACAATAATACAAAAGAAAACATGTGGAATACTTTTTATTTTCAAAATACTTGGTCACAAAAATGAAAAAAAGTTATTTTTGTTGAAATTTTAAGAAACCTTAAAGATTTGCATGCTAGCTCGTAAGGTGCAACTTGAACTGGACGTGCACTATTGGACTTGCTCGGACTTCCATGAAACTTGATCTAAATGGTAAATGGTAAATGGTCTGCACTTATATAGCGCCTTTCTACCTTAGTGGTACTCAAAGCGCTTTACAATCTGTTTCGCATTCACACATTCACACACCAATGGTGACAGAGCTTCCATGCTAGGTGCCTGCCTGCCATTGGGAGCAACTTGGGGTTCAGTGTCTTGCCCAAAGACACTTTGGCATGTGGAGGGGGCCATAAATGTGTTTCTAATTATTTAAAAGCATAGTTAATTGTGTTTAAAGGGGGCTTGTATGAGTTACTTGCAGTGCTCTCTTCAAAGCAACCAGACTCTGTTGACAAAAACAGTAGTTTCAAGTATTCCATATTAAAAAGTACTCTACGTGTTTGTTTTGTATCATTGTGACATGAACCACGTATGGTTGAGAAAATATCACTAGCTGAATTTTTTCATTATGTGTGCTCAAAGACGGGACTTTTCATGACAATTTCCATTCATTTTTTTCATATTTCAACTCACCCATAGTCCGATATTATTATTATATCTATTAATCAAATATTGCAAATTCTGAATCAATGGCATGATGAGAAATAAAAATACGAATTTCAGGCTTCTATCCTAAATAATTCCTGAGATATATGTGTTCAAAAATAGCCTCAAACTTCAGTGTGTGAAAGAATGTACTCAAAGTGGGTCAGAAAAACATCTCTAAAAGTATTTGATACATCAAGTTAAACTTTTTCTGAATATCTTTATAAATATCCACATTTTATGCTGTAAAAATATCAGGAAAATCAGAGATGGTCAAGCAGAAATAGTTTTTAAAAATTGATGATTTGAGATGAAATGACCCAATAGAGAAGATAAGTTACAGTGTAATTTTGTTGTTTTGTAAATAAAGGAACTAATAATGCTCTTACTGATTGCAGCTGGTAATTTGGACGACCCAGGAGGAGCATATTTTATTGTATTTTCACACCACAATAATTTTTGCTAATCAGTGAAACAATGCACATTTTACATAACATGGCAATGATAAAGTATGTGGGCTGTAATGGTAGTGTTTGACTGTCCAATTTTTACCTTTTAATGACATAACAAGGACAAAGTATGTGGGCTGTGTTACCAAGTTTTCTCTCTTTCACAGTTTGAATTATTTCTGCTTTCCTCTAAAATGCCCTGTTGTTACTCCCCTGTTCCCCACAGTCTCATTTTCCTCCACTGTACCTGCATTTAAGTACCACTAGCAACCAGTAACTATTTTATTTGTGCCTGATTCATACAACAAAATTACACCGTAAATCACAGGCTATATTTCAAAGTGTTCAATATTACAAGGCCCCCTTTTACTGATAACACAACCTCCACTTCCTCCAACACACACACACATAGAGGCCAAAGATGTTTGAGAAAGGTCCAGCGGGCTTCTCCAGCCATGTTGACTCATCCTTGTGTGAAACGGAGACCAAACATTTGCTCTGCATGGCTTCAGCTCCTCAGCACACCTGCTGCCTCTGACCCCCACAGCCATCAGCACTGCAATAACTGGCACATTCATTATATTCCCCCTCATCATGCCAAGCATCTGGACTGTGAGAAAAAACCAAGCCAGGTAGGTGCAAAATGAGTTGGCAAGTGGAAGCACATTTAGACCTTGGATTGACTACAGAATCACTGAAGTGATTTTTATCCGGATATTTCTGTCCTTTAATCAGATGTGAGGAAAAAAATATTTCACTAATTTTTCTGGATTTTCTTTAGAAAGCCATCCCATGCTTGTTAAAGTTTGTGAAAGACACCAAACCAACCAATACTGGAGGGTTTACTTATAACAAAATGACAAAATCTAAATCAGAAAAGCATCATTAATCCCTGTTGAGTCATGTCAAATGTATTTATAAAGCACATTTTAAACAAAAGGAGTTGAACTAAAGTGCTGTACAATTATAAATAGCAACCCATAAGACATGAACACATGACTAAAAGACCAATCTGAATAAAAACACAATAAAGAAGAAAAATAAAAGATACAACACAATAAAAGATGAAATCAGGAGGTCAAGCTTTACACGGATGGAAAAGAGGTGGGTCTTCAGTATTGACTTAAAAGTTCCTTAAGTCTCAGCAGTTCTTACATGAAGAAGCAAAATGTTCCGCAGATTAGAACCCACTACTACAAAGGCTTAATCGCTATTCTTTTTTTTTTTTGTCTAAATTTTGGAACATCTAAGAGCATCTGGTTGGTCAACCTCAAGCCAAACTACCTATCTATCGACTTATAAAAATGTAAGTTCTGCTAAATAAGGAGGTTCCCTTCCATTTAAAATCTTGAAAAACAAACAACGCAAATCAATTCTGACACAGGCAGGAAGCCAGTGGTGAGAGACCAATACTGGCGTTATGTATTCACATTTGCTTTTTAAAAGAAGAGAAGCTGCATTTCGTACCAACCTGCAGACGCTGAAGTGACACAGTACAGTAGTCAAGCCCAGTGGTGATTGAAGCATGAATAACTTTCCCAAAGTCTTTAAGAAGGAGATAGGCCTTCACCTTAGCAAGAAGTCTTAACTGAGAGAAAAACTAGTTTTGACCACAAAGCTGATCTGTCTAATCCTAAGGAACTGTTGAGGATCACTCTGAACACAACAATCCCTGTCTTGTTTTTCATTTAGATTAAGGAAGTTCAGTCCATCCAGGTTTTGATGTCTTTTAAGCAATCCAACAGAGTCTTTCCTTTCAGCTTTTATTGGCAGATAGATCAGTATATCATCTGCAAAACAGTGGACAGGAATATTGTGATTCTTAAATATGGACCCCAAGGGTAGTATATATAATGAAAACAAGACTGGGCCTAAAATAGAGCCTTGAGGCACCCCACAAGACCCTGCATCAAATTTGCTTTGTAACAGATTGTGGAAGTTGTAAAACAAAACATTCTACAAGAAAGTTTAGGAATCTGAATGACCACACTGACTCTGTCCACAAACTGAGTGATGGTAGGAAGAGTCTTGTCCAATGTAATGTGATTGAAGTCTCCAGTGATTGAGAAGAAAGCTACTGAGTCTTGTGGTAACAGAGTAAATTATGTCACACACAGTTGGGCAGAATGTAAATCACAATCAGGATGGCACTTTGCATGAATAGAACAGCCCCTCTTAGTTATACAGTAAGAAAAGCTTGAAAGAGATTCTACATATTTTCTCCTAAACAACAGTGGAAAAGTAATGTATAGCTACATATTTGAAAAAAACAAAAACAAAAAATGGTCCCTTTTCTTATCAAAAATATGTTGACAGCTTGTTATAATAGCATGCTGATATCAGTATTTAGCGCAAAACGTTGTTGTATTAGCCTTACAGGAGTGTAACTGTAGACTTTGATCTTGTTTGTGTGATTGGTGAAATTCACAATATGTGTCTTTGTGTGTATCTGTGTTTCAAGTCGAATGTGTGTCACTAAGTGATCCAGCCGTGACATCAGGAAGGCTCAGTGAGGCTGTCAGACACCCTTTGCATCCCAGGTCAAACTGAGGGCATCTCTGCCTGTCACTTCCCCTGTGTGTGCATCTGTGGCATGTGTGTGTGTGTCAGCGTTGTGTAACCAAAGGTAGCTTCATCCATGAACCAGCGAGGCAAACCTCAGGGAAAAAGTATCAGCTGAACCGTTTCACTTCCAAAAACCACAAAGCAGGAGTGAAGACAGATGCAGTCAGGAGAGGTGACCTCAGTCAGACCTTATGCCTACAAACTAGACTTATTTTCCTCTTCCAGACAAAAATGACACAAAGGCTAAACATCAAGAATCTGTTTTTGTTACATTTACACTGCCATCCCATCCAATGCTTCACTTTTGCCTGTGAGAATACCGTAGCGTAAACACTACAGTTGTGTTAACTGTTCAGCTACGATTAAACAGAATCTCTGGAGCTCGCAAACAGAACAGGATGTAGAATTACAGCTGAGATGGTGTGACATGCAGAATTAACAACAACAACAACAACATTTGTCCTCACTGTGTGGACATAAATGTTTAATCACGCCTCGGTGAGAGTTCCTTTTTTCGATCATGAAATCCCCAATGCTTATTTTTTAAAATGGTGTTGTTTCAGTGCAAATTATTCATGTGAAAATGAAAGCTTGCTCTGAGGTGAAATTAGCAACAAACAACACGCTCACGCTTTGGCCGAGAAATGACCACCTGAAGTCATAACGTTAAATTCTTCCCATCACGCTCATTACAACTGACATTATGAGTGCGTTATATTAAACCCAGAGAGACACAGAACAGGAGAGTGCCAGTCAGAAGCACACAGACACACACAGTTAGGTTTCCAATACCTCCTACTGCTATCTTAGAATCAGTTTTATTGTCAAGGAGGTTTTCTCATATGAGGAATTTGATGTTTACAGTGCTTACAGTAAATGCAAGTACAACAATTCAAAAAAATAGGAAAGCAAGTTTTGCAAGTCAATAGACAGTGAGTGTTACAAGATAAATAAGAAGTAAATGTTGCAAGTCAAATAAACAGCAAGCAAATCCAAGGAATTTTAAGTAATTAAAAGTAATAGAAAAATATACAGTGTGCAGAAATGTGCAAATTTAGGTAATATATGGTGTAAACAACTTGAGATGTGCAAAGGTGACTAAAAGAGGTTTTCAGAAAGAGGCAAGAAGTAAAGATGTTGCACCCTTTACATCTTCATTTTAATATTTCATCACTGCTCTATAAGATATTTTACACAAACAGGATAGCTTTACAATTCTTTCTTTTGCCTGTTAAAAGGAATCATGGTCAGGGGAACCTCCTCTGCAGACAGCTGGTCACACCAGAGAGCACAACCCAACCATTCTCCCCCTCATCCTCTGCCACGTCCCCCTCAGGCTCTTCCTCCAGGGCCATGATGTCCCCAGCCCCGAGGCAGATGTTGTGTAGGACAACACATGCTGGTATTACCTGAAATAAAAGTAAGAAAGAAAAAGAAACACCTTCTTTGTGACTCTGTAGACGATGCGGTGGACAGTGGCAACTCAAACACCCTGGAGACCTACCTGTATGGCCCACTCACCAGCCAGAATGAAATGACCAGGATGTCAATCGTGACCATCCATCCATGAAGTTGTTCCTGGTTCAGCAGGTCCAACAGCTCAGTCAAAGTCTTCCTGTTTAGCTGAAAATCAGGCCGTGTGTCCTGGTTTAAAAAAAAATCTGTCCTGGGCCAAGACACTTATGTTGATCCTGCAGTACAGGTGTCTCGTCTGGTTCCGGTAGAGAAGAAGCAGAAAAACAAGCTTGATATTTATTGTGAAAGCCTTAGTTAGATAAAGCTTAAAGCCAGTCTACCTATCTATCTATCTACTCATCCTTTTTTAATGAAATAACGACAAAAAGTTTTTTAATGTTAAAGTAAGATTAGGGTTATCTTCAGTGACAGTGTTTAATTAACCATTGATCTCTAAAGCATCAGCTTCTCATGAACTTAGAAAAACAGTCTGTTCTCAGCTTTGTGAAAATGCATTTTCTAGCTAATCCAAGAGGGCTTTTAAAATATTTTCATTAGATTAGAAAGCAGGACAGTTTTGTCAACCCTCAAAGGAACACTCGATCTTCTCATTGATCACAAACTTTTAAAATGAATATACTTGGAGATACATGGTTTTCACTGGACAGGAAGGGTATGAAGATTTGGAAATCTTCATACCCATACAAGTAACTACAGCCGTCAGACAAATGTAGTGAAGTAAAAAGTGCAGCATTTGGCTCAGAGATGTAGTGGCGTAGAAGTATAAAGTTCAAATACTAAACTACTAAAGTAAAGCTGAAGGACCTCAAATTTGCACTTAAGTACAGAGTAAATGTACATAGTAGGATTCAACATGAACACTGTCAAGGCTCAGCAGTGAAGGCTTTGGGCTACTGATCAGAAGCTCTGCCAAGTTGCTACTGTTGGGCCCTTGATCAAGACCCTTAATCCGACCTGCTCCAGGGGCCTTATCATGGCCGACCCTGCTCTCTGACCACTGTTTCTTAACAAGCTGGGTTATGCAAAAAGACTCAATTTTATTGTACTCTGCTGTGACAATAAAGTTGAATCTTATCAAAGTTACTTAACCTAGCTAACTTTACCTAGATAACTAGCTACCACTAACATTACACACCTTATCCAATCTGGATAAAATCAAATCAGAATTTTTGGACATTTCTCTACTTGAGAAAACAACTTAAATCTTGGATTTTGCCCTGATTGTCAACTCCAGACATCAGCGTTGCTACAGCTATGGTGCTTTAGGATGCACGAGTAAAAGCGGGAACAGAAAATAGGAATAGTCCTTCGTAGGCCTGATCATTTCATTTAACAACACTCTGTTCAACCTTTGCGTTCTTCGTAGGATGCTACTGACTTCCATTCACTGCTTATGATTAAGACTTACCATAATGACTACTGCAGATACACACACGCACAGTTTTGTTGTCTGTGATGATATTCTTTGATGCTCTCTCTCTCCATCTTGTCTGTTCAGTTCTTGAATCTCTGACTTAATGGACGATAACTGAAGCCTCGCAGCTTATCGCACCGGCTACATAAACACTGTAAGAAACTTTAAGATCCTCGCTGGGCCCACTGAAATGAGACAGCACATTCTTCATCAAGTCAGTGTACTTAGAAGAGCTGTTGCTTCAAACCAGTGTCGCTTACACGCATTTGCTCGTCATAAAAATATACTATCAGCTGTTATGATATTGAAAGACCTTGATTGCTACACATCACACCCACACTGTTTGTTCTTTGCAGTCCTCCAGGCCAGCTGTGGGTACCATGAAGGTTGCCTTTTGTCTGTGTGCATGTTTATGTGTTTCTACAAAACACTAATCCTGGTAATTCTTCCCTGCAGGATGCACATTTCCTCATTCCCTTGGAGCCATCATTGCTATGATTTTTTTTTTTTTATAAATCTGAGTTAGGGAGCCCCTCCTCTTTGCTGACACAAAAACTTCTTTCTGCTGACTTAGTCTCCCTCTCCTCCTCATTTGCCTAAAATGGAAGTAGTGATGCAAATGTTGTAGCTGCCAAGTACCTGGCTAGGTGACACTTTATGTTTTTTATGTACCTGAGGCCCAAATTGTGCACTCATCAACTCTTCCTTAGCGTCACTGTGTAGCCTGACTGGTCTATGAGCCTCCCTGCTTGCGTATGCAGACTGTCACTCCTCCGGTGTAAGCACATCTAAATTAAACTCCTAAAAACTCATCTTAGTTTTTTTTTTAAACGACTCATTTGGAAGTTTTTTTCCCCATAAAAGTAGAGGTAATTCTAAGCTATTTTAAGGCATGAAGGGATATGCCTTTTAAATTACTTAGATATAACTCTACAGTTCTGCCTCCTTATATGAGTGGATCTATGATTAAGCAAATTAGTCTACACTATCCTCTATCTCCACACACCGCCACCCACCTGCAGCTCAAGCATACCTGCTCACCTTTGTCTTTGCTTGGGCACATGGCAAGTTGTAACACTGGAGTAATTGAGCCATGTGGCCCAGGTGGTAAAGCACCACTGATCGCAAGTTTGTCGGTTCGATCCCCGGCCCTTCCAAATGCCGAAGTGTCCTTTGGAAAGACACTGAACCCCAAGTTGCTCCTGATGGCAGCCAGCCACCTTGCATTCAACATCTGTCGCCATTGGTGTGTGAATGGGTGAATGAGAAACACACTGTGAAGCGCTCTGAGTAACACTAAGGTAAAAGGCGTTATATAAGTGCAGACCACTTACCATACCAGGAACGGATTCAGAAGAAGAAGAGAGATATTTACAGTGTATCTACAAGTTGATTTACAAGTTGATTTATCAGATTGGTCATGTCGCTTATGTATCATTCACTACAACATTAGTAACATAATGGTATTAGATAACATGAGCCTTTAACAGCTAGTCTGACTCACTAGTTGTTGACTATGGGTCTAACCCTGCCATTGACCATGCATTTTATCCTCTTCTTTCACTGACAGAAACAACAACAACCTCCAAGTAGCAACCTAACACACAATAAATGACATTGCTCATCTCCCTATGTGCAAATGTTCAACAAAAACAATCCCTGTGTCACTATTTTGCAGGGGCACCTCTTTGGGGTGCCCCTCTTTTGCAGGGGCACCTCTTTTGGCTACATCTTTGGCTTAGCTCCACCCAAGCCGAATCTAATAGGTTTATAGAAATACAACAAACCACAGAAATGTTCCCTATGGCAGAATGATAACGAGGTGCAGCTAGATAATTCTGTGTTGCAGAATGGTCTGACTATGAGATACTAACGAACAGCTAATAATGTGTTGCTGATGTTAAATAAAGGTCCACAATTTCTGCTTTTGCACCTTTGCAACTGAAAACAGAACATGTTGCTTTTTCTCCCCAGAAAGCCTCACCTCGTAAGATGACGGGATTGGTTCTTCAGGTTTGTTATGTTTGAAAGCCTGGCAGTCTGGATTTGTGTTTTTGAGACAGAATTACTCAGCCACTCTCCTATCATGAAAAAACACCATACGGACATATTAATAACTTCAAAACTTGATTTTCATTGAAGGGGGTCTTTAAAAGTTTGCAGCAATGGCTGAGGGGTTTCATATCTGTAATCTGGCAACTGGCTCCCACTCTTGATAACAACTTCTTTTCCAACCACAACTTCTCTCTCATTTTTTAAGGACACAGAAGGATGGATGAATGAATGGATGAATGGATGGATGTATCGATGGGGGGATAAACAGGAGAAGTGGGAGGCTGTTTGGCTGCAGCAGATGGAGGAGCAGCAGGTGTCGGGATGGGGAGGGACCGAGGTTCCCATTGTCAGCGTTCCACTATGATGCTCCTTGACAGCATGGGGAATGGATGTGTGGGAGAATGTGCTCGCTCCCCATTAGCACATCTTCAGCCCAAAGCCGCCTCCACTCCTGGCTCCCCTTGCTCTTCTGCTTCCATCAGAAGCAAAGGACATAGAAACATGTGGGGAAGGTGTTTCTCTCTCAGAGAACCGTTGAGAAGGTGATGGATGAGTAGTTGGACTGGCCATGTGTCGCAAGGGTCATGGACTGTGCTGGAGCTGATCTTATTTATCATCTGATCACACCGGGGGGTATTAGGTGACAGGTGTGAAAATTGAATTTTGTTCACCAACTCGGATAGTCAGTTTGGATTTTTATTTCAAATTTTGTCATCTGGATGCAATTCAGCTTCTGAGCTTTTTTAAGGAAGAGGAGAGCTATCAGGGTAAACTGACATTTCTGTAAAAGAAATGCACCCTCACCACAGGCGAAGAGAAACAATGTGTAAAATCAGATTTCAAAACCATGTCAAAATAAGAAGCAGACTGCCCTAGTGAGTTGAGAAATGATAAGGTCGTCATTACCCGCTGGTGGCTTTGTGTGAGGAGAATAACTCTTTTCCCGTGGACAGCATGGGAGTCTGTTTCAGGAAATCACAGGCAGCGGTAAAGAGAGCGCACACAGTGAAGTGAAACAGCTTCAAATGAGGATAGGGGGGAACCTTTGCTCTCAGGGACCAATAAATACGCAGACTGGTGCCTCAGCAGGACACACATAAATACACAGCACACATGCATGCACACACACAAACCTGTTTGCCATGGGGGAAAATCAGGCCTGATGAATAGTGTGTTGTGCAGCACATTACTGGAGACAAACAAATAAGCAGCATGTGTCATTACTGATAACACACATCCCCTTGGTGTGTTTGTGTCTGGCGATATGTTCCGTATGTGAGGTGGCGACTGTGTTTCTTTAATTTCAGTTAAATAAACTTTAAATTTAAAGTTAATCTAACAGTAAAGTGATTAATTCTGTGACATCATCTTCTTTCACCGTGATGTGGCACTTTTTATTGACTTGCCTCCAACAAAACGTGAAAAACAGGAGCATATGGTTTAAAACTGTGCAGATTTTCTGTTCAAATAAAGGTCGCCCCAACTTTTTGAATCATATGGGCTCAGTAGATACCAAAAAAACATAAAAAACCCGCCTGACGTCAGGATGGCTCACTACTGTAGGCTTTGTATTCTGTTTTATCATTTCTTGGAGGCATTTCCAGAGGCATGCCTGCAGTGAAAAATTCAGATCTGTGACTCCAAAAAAGATCAGACGTTACATGATCTCACTACACAGCCACACTGCACAGAGTGAAGAATGCCCCTTGTGTGCGTTGTCTGTTATTCCTCCAAATCATTCATAAGTTGTTCTACTCTACTACTGAACATTCTGTATCAGCAGAATTCAATTACTTTATTTATCACGACAAATTATTCAAAGTGTGAGGACAGACTTGTGTAATAGTTGCCCTCTTAATCAACTGCAGTGATTGAGAAAATTATACAAGAGGTGTGTGTTAATTCATACAATCATTTCAGGGAGTGTATTAAAGGAAGCTCCATTTAAGGTCAAAATATATTCATGGAAAGAAGTGATTTGTTCGTATCTGGAAACGGCATGCTAAGGTAAGCGTGGTATAAATATATTACCTGCAACATGGAAGATCTGTTAAGGTTACATTTCCACAGCTCTCCTTTGCATTTCCTTCTATTTGTGCTTCTCTCTGTCTCAATTTCCCTTCAAATATTCCTGTGTTTGTATTCACATCTCATACTATATTCATGAGATATTACTGAACCAGAGCATGAGATCCAAATGAATGGACAATTTATTCAATATTCAGTGAGACCGGGCGTCATTAATGAAAATTACCATTCTAACTGATGAATGACTATCTTCCTGTAATGAAATTATGGGGTGAAAAGCTAAAGAGTTATTTTAGGAGAGGAGGATGAGGTGCTTTTGTGGTATTACCCTTTTTTTTTTTTTATCTTAAAAGATAATAGGCAAGCTCTAATTGGAGTGTTGATGAGGACACTACAATAGGTCCTCCCTCGAGAAGGGATTTCTGGGGGTCTATCATTTAAAGATAGGCCCACCATTTCGCACGGCTTTTAATTGAAATCCTGCGGAAAAAAACAGAAAGAAAAACTTAATAGCTTTCGCCTGAGCACTCAACCAATCACAGAGATAGTGGCACCCATTGACTTGGGTAATTATTTCAGAGTTTAACTCTTGTGTGCGGTGAGCGATTGTGCTTGTTCTTTACTAAGGAGCTCCTGCTAAATAGTTGAATATGTCATGTTTGGAGGCTCGAGGCAGGAGGCAGCGCTGGGTGGAATTATTTTTAATGAATGCTAATTCGTGTTGATATTCGAGCTGATTTGATTGGAGGGTTTCCACCAAGCTGGGACTGGAGGATGTGAGGATCTGGGAGGCTAGCTCCTCCAATGACAGGGTTTCACCAAGATGGATGACAGTGATCTGTGTCTGGATGTGTAATTTAATCATAGGTCCTCTCCAGCAGCAGGAGTACAGTATAACCATTATGAGGATATTAATGTATGCAGATTATTAGCTGGATGTCAGCAGCAGCTTGCTTTGACAGAAGCCGCCAGGGATTCGCAGCTGTGGCGTTGTAAACTTACTGTAGCCCACTGTAATCCAGGAGCTTTTAGAGGCTGAGTCACTGACTGACAGGTGAAGTGGGGGTGGATGGATGCTATTAGTGTATTCTGACAGTACCTGACTGTACCTTATAGTTCGCACCAGTTACATCAAGCTAAACCACCTGCGCCTTCTAAATCTGTCTGTATCGGTTTCAGCTGCGTTCCGAAGCGTCAAATTGAGCCCATAAAACACAATTAAAAAGTGAGATCATACATGACTAAATAAAGATAATCAATGGTCTGCATAGAGCATAAAGTTTTGAAAACTGCGAGAAAAGCATGCTCACTTCTTCACTTGAGACTTGAAAACTGATTATTATGTGAATCATAGTCTTTACATGTTGCTATACAAATAGCAAAGGTGGTCACTTAGTGGAGCCACAGAGTTAAGAGCAGATGAGATGAAATGGCATTTAGTCTTTATGCTGCTGAAACTGCCCGTGCCTTTATCAAAATTGTCTGCACTTAAATTCACTTTATTTCAATTTGTTTCTTTTCATTTTAATTCCATATATTTTATCTCTTACATGCTTTTAATTTTCTCATCTTTAGTCCTTGAGTTACCTGTCAGATCCAGCTTCACTTATCACGTCTGATTTCAAAAGACCAAGATTGTGATCAAATTCCAAATTCGAGGCTTCAAAAAGGTTCTCCACAAACCAATCGGTGGTGCTACATCTATATATCCAGTCTGTGAGTACAACGCTGCTTTGAGCTAACTGCTAAAATCAGCATTTTAGCAACATTCTCAGTATTCGGTATGTTTGCCTGCTAATCCTTGGTCATTTGCATTAGACACAAAGCACTGAGACACATGGGAATGTCAGTTTTAATTATTATAAATCTGCTTGTCAGTACTGCTTTCTGATTCATTTAAAATGTTCTATTTTACTTCAATCTTTCACATTTGCCTGTAAGGCACTTTGAATAATCTATATTTATAATAAGGCACTATATGAATAAACTTGTAAATAAGCTTGTTTGCTTGGTTTGTCTGTAGGTCAGTGAGTTCGTCCACCACTTTGTTCGAGATTTAAATGTCTCCAAAACTTTTGGTGGATTTCTATGAAATTTTCTGCAGACAGTCATGGTCACCATTGGATAACTCTGGTGATCTGCTGACTCTTCTGCAGCAAATCAAAATTTCACTTGTCCAATAAGAAAACTTAACATATACTAGACTGATTGGCACATAAACTGTATATGAATCCCAGACAACGGCTGTTGATGACTTTAGTGAGACCTTTTCCTCTCACATCACCATGACATTGACATTTGTGGCTTTAAGTAAAATGTCACCAACGATGTGATGGAAAACCAGTTAAGATCCCGATAATTTCTATGATTTAACAAAACAGGGAAAATCCATAAAATAAGGATATTTTCGCTAATTTAAATACTGTAAAAATAACAAATTAACATTCATAAAAATACAGATTTTTGATGTGGATGTTATTTTAGCCTGTTTTTGGACAGTTAACATGTAAAATAATACTTTTTTTTCTGTGTTCTTACTCATTATTTTTTAATTAAACAAAACTGAGCTAAACTAGGATGATGCCATAGTGACTATTACTATATTAGCATTGCCACTATGTTAGAACACTAACACTATCATCTAGCTTAGCCTCCTA
>OMNN01028451.1:33825-48612 GCA_900302755.1 Chromis chromis | reverse complement strand
AATTCTCTTTTCCACCATTGACCTTTTAATCAACACAGATTTTAATAAGTCCTCTAAGATTTTAACGGATGCTTTATGTGAGGACTTTGCAGACCACTTCAGAAGTAAAATTGATGCAATACGAACCTGTCTTTTATCACAACATCAGGTTGTTTTTAACACATCTGCATCATTGCTTTTACCTGAGGAGACACTGGAGAGTTTTGTCCTTGTTGATGCTGAGACACTTGGTCGAGTTTTCTCCCAAGTTAACCCCACAACCTGCATTTTAGACCCAATTCCCATACCGTTTTTTAAAACGTTTTATGGGTTCTTTGAGTTTGAGCTTCTTAACATCATGAATTGCTCTCTTCAGACGGGTGTTTTCCCTGCCGCCTTTAAAACGGCGGCGGTGAGGCCCCTTCTGAAGAAGAGCAATTTAGACCCAGACAATCTTGATAATTACCGACCAGTATCCAACTTACCATTTTTAAGCAAAATGTTAGAAAAACTGTTTTATATCCAATTAAATGACTTTTTAAATAAAATAAATATTTTAGAGAAGTATCAATCTGGTTTTAGGATGAACCACAGTACCGAGACAGCCCTAGCGAAAATTGTTAATGACATCAGATGTAATATGGACGCTCAGAAACTCTCCGTCCTGGTGCTGCTGGATCTTAGTGCTGTAGAGTAGTGTAGTAGATCACCACATTTTGTTAAATAGACTTCGAAGCCTGGTAGGGCTCTCCAGCACTGTTTTTAACTGGTTCGCCTCCTATCTCTCAGATCGTCATTTTTTTTGTTACAAACAAATGTTTTTTTGTTTTTTTATTTATTTTTTAACATGTGAAGCACTGTGTGCTACTTCCTGTATGAAAAGTGCTATATAAATAAAATTTGATTGATTGATTGATTGAGTAAGAGAGACCCCATTTCACATTGTTGCCACTGTGGTCAAGACAAAAACTGATGACGGGTGCTTATTACAACATGTGAGTGAAATCTGTCCTTTTATAATGCATTCATCCAATGTTGGCGGATAAAATAATCTTCCTCTCATGCATCTTTTGAGCAGCCCAAACATTATGTAATGTCTTGGCATTCATCAACATACAGAAATAAGGCTAGATGTGTCTAGGATAACTGGCTTCATTATTATTGACAATGATGCTGTTGTGTACACATCTAATGAAAATTAACATAAAGCGCTAATCAAAGACATTTGGGACTGGAAGTACATAAAAGCATATTTATCCAACATACACGTCTAGAGAGAAAGATTTTTATCCATGTAGCAGTAGAGTAAATAAAACTCTTGGCAAAAACGTTCAATAAATTGTCTATGTTGAACATAGAGAAGATAATTTATTAGGCTCCATTTATGTTGCTCTGGCAATTATTCCTGGCATTCTGTCAGAGCATGACTGATTATATAACTTTTGAATCTGTTTCTCTTTATGACGCATTCCACAAAAATGGAAATATGAAGTCACTGCACTTTACAGATTTATATCAACTACATAAAATGTTAGATGACCTTGATTAGTATTAGGGGTAACTGTGTTGTCATTAAAAGCTCATATGATACCAGACCTGATAACAGTGCTGCAAACATTCGGTTGAGCATCATTTACTACTCAGGACAGCAAAGTTGACCTGACAGTTTGTGGAACAAGTTTGATGAAGGACAATACGCTTGTAAATACATTTCTTTGAACTCAGTGACTCTTTTGGTCACAAAAGACATCTGTTGAAATGCAGTGTCTTTGGATGTCTAGTGCAAAGGCAATATATCACAGTGGATCTAAAAGAGTGGAAATGGGAGTAGGACCACAAGCTGGAAAGTGAGTTTTTGAAATGTAAAGTTTTTGGTGTCTGATGCCAGTTTCACAAAACCAGTTAATCATTTTGAGGTTATCATGAGGCCTAAGTAAAACATAATACTAATGGGACAAAGCTGCTTATTTGGCTCTGACAATACAGAATTTTTCAACTCAGCTCTATGTAAATTCACATCAGTAAGATGCGGTTAATAACAAATAGTCAATAGAAAAGCTATGGGCCTAAAATTGGTCCAAAGCAAAGCCAGCTTGCTTCATGAGACACGCTTGCTAAAGTAAACACTGAGACTTTTGTGTTGATAAGCCACAATCAAATAGATGATTGGCTCAAACCCCTGGAAATGCATCCTCTACCATTTGGTGTTACAGAACAGTAAAAACAGTGTTTTATTCATAGAAATAATACAGTATATATTTTAGGCTTGAAAGTCTCTTCATAAATTCACGTAACTTGCTATGGTTTTGAAGCACAAGTACAAAATGTTCACCTGTATTCACCTTTGCCATGTGGATAAGTAAAGTTTTTTTTTTTTTTTTTTTTTTTTTTTTTTGCCAAGTCTATACATGATGGCACTGCAGTTAAAACTCAACAGAGCATAAGCATTCAGCCACTGTGCCAAAAACATGTCAGCACTTTGAAGTCAATGCTGCGTCCGCATGATGAGTCACTATCATACAGCTGCACCCATGGCAATACACACGTTACTGGACAGCTGTGTTCTTCTGGTATGCTTTTATGATTGATGTGGGCCAATTAAAAACAGACGATGTCTTCCCTGAATCCATATTTGCAGGTCAGATAAGGTATCCTACATCCACAGCATTGTACTATTCATCACACTTTCCTTATTGCAACTGTAACATTCCTGCATTTTGGAGTTTGATAGGATACTTAAATCATTACTTTGAGGTCAGCTGAGTTAAATACAACAACAAAAGCAGCTAAAACCTTTTTGCAAGTGAACAGTTTAAAATCTGAACTGCAATGAACTTAAACTGTTACAGCACAGACACAGGAGGAAACAGGGAGTTCTTTTTTCTTCTTCTATAAGGACAGCATACATTAATCAACATTTCTGTAAATGTGCCAGCTGGCTAATTTCCAACTGCAGTTTTTTGGCAAAATGTTGTGAGAACCATTAAAGTGTGGTTCACTACAGTTCTATTCCTAATACACTGTATTTAATGGATTAGTGAACATTCTTTAATATTCTGTTTTTCCTTTACTCTATCTGAAACAAACACATATGTTAATTATTTAGCTGGAATAACATGTGTTTAGTACAAAGGTTGCAGCCGGATGCACCTCCAAGGGACTGATTTATTTCAAGCATGTATAACATATGTCCACTAAATTGTAAACAACAAATACCCGTCAATAAGTGAAAGCTTATTCAACATAAAGGCACTGTACATGAATTTGCAGCCTGCATGGTTTTACTTATGGGTCAGAAGACAGCTGCCGGTTGGTGACTGGAAACTGTCACGCCAAGTCAAGTGAAATTTGAGTCTGTTGTTGGTGATATCAACAGGCTCATAAATGCCTTAATAATTGATTGTTAGATCACTGCAGAGAAAAGCATGGAAAATCCCACACCAAATGGAAAAGCAATATGATCCTACAGCAGATGTTTTCTCAATTCTCAGAAAATGTTGTAAATGTATAAAATATTGCCTGTGTACATCTGACTGCAGAATGTGTTCACTATCTTAAGATTTGCATGTTATTGTAGAAGTTTCCTTAAATAGTTGCTTAATCTCTGCTGGTGCTTAACAGTGACTGAAACAGTCTGAACACATAATAGCTCCACAGGGATTTTAGTAAAGGGTAACATATTAAAAAACAAAAAGCAAAAAAACAAAAAAAAACAAAGGATAAATGATTTATTTTTGTGCCTTAATTCCCAGCAAACCTCCAGCATTACAAACTGACAACTTAAAATGAATATCTTCATAATGCCAAACACTATGCAGCTGAGAATTTTTCTCTGTGTACTGAATTAGGGCCAGTATATGACAACATGACCTTAATCACACAAGACAAAACACTAAATCCATTTGGAAAGAACACAAAGTTAATTAACATCAAATGGAGGTATGGCACCTCTTTCTTCTTCTTTACACTAAAAGACGTAGCTAGACAGCATCGGCAATGAGAGTTTAACTTAAGAAAAATACGGCATGCAGACTTAGATATGCTGACAAGACACCAAATTCAGCACCATATACCCTGTATATTGTCATGTCAGGCATTTAGTAATGAAGCCTGTCAGCTCTGCATGTTGTAATCATAGATGTGCAAAGTAACCTCATTGGAATGTGTTGAGAGTATATTACTGTCAAAACAACCACAGAGCACAGATATGAACATGTTTATGCCACAAGGTACAGAAATTTAGGATTATCATCTGTTTTTCTACCATACACAGCTGCACATTGGTTGGTCTAGCTCTATTAAATGGCAGATAAGTTGTCATTTTGATTTTTCATGAACCACTGACTGGATTAACAAACAGAATGCTTCACTTAAGATGTCATTTGAAGTATTATTGAACCAAGCAGCATGTAAATGGCAGCACTCTGACAATTAATAGGTTGACTTCACCACGTCAGGCAAACCAGCTGCTGGGCTCAGTAAAGCTTGTTGTTGAGTCCTGTGAAATAACAGATGACCAAATAAACTGCTTTTTACATCTTGCTATCTTCATGTTTTGTATGTTGCAAGAGGTTTGCTCTGTATCTTGGCAGTTACTCAGGTTTTTATCCACTTTAGTCTGTCCAAGAAGCCATAAACTGCCCTGAAGAATTTTGCACTTAGGCCAAATAACACAGAAGCTTGGCCTGACTCAAACAGCTCACACAAGGTCCCTGTAACCGCGGGGTAAACATTTTAACTGCCGGTATTGTTACAGGCACCAGCTTACATAGATTTATACTTCTTGACATATAGCAATGCATTCATTGCTGTTCAATTTTGTAATAATGTTTGGAAATAAATGATTATTACTGCTGCTAAAGTTAAAATAAAATTTTCACATTTTGAAATAATTAGAGGTTATTTGTATTTTTTTATGCAAGTTTCATACACTGTATTATATGGTCATATTCACATCTTGAGAAATGGAAAGAGAGAACTGTTTTTTGAACCTAGTTTGTATGTTTTGCAATTCTTCCTCTTGGATGTTTCCAAAAGCGGACTGCCAAGCTGCCTCTTAAACCTACAGATGAATGACTAGGCCACTTAAAATGATGACTCAGAAACCATAGTGATTAATTTAAATGCCTTGTACTTGGAAATACAAAGTGCAGACTTACATGCAGATTTAGATTTGCCATTTGATATTTTAGACTATCTTTTATGAAACAATGTTTACTACTTAAGAATGTTGTGAGGACATAGAAATGACGCCAAACCACAATCTCCTCAGATACCCTTTTCAAACTCACATATTTATCTCAACAGAAGCACTTTATTGGAAGATGTTTGGAAAACAGAAAGAAAAATACCTGCACTTGGCTACATCATTCCAAATGATACAAGCAAAGACAAAATTTATAGAAAACCTTAAACAACTTACAGCCAGAGAATTCAAAATAATATAACAGTTACAGTCAGAAAACACATATTTTTTCACTCTTTATCATGCCGAGAAATCTTTCCAAACAGCTTGTAAAATCGCTTTGTTTTAACCTTCACTTCTAGCAAAGGCATAGAGATGTTTGAAATTGAAAAGTTTTTATTGCTATTCTAATGGCTTGGATTTATATGGTTTTATTGCTGCCCTGACATGCTGTGTATTTAAAGTCATGCCAAAATGTTCATTTGAGCTGTTTACACATTCTGCACCAGAAGACTCAACATACAGTATACACATTCAAAGCACCATTAAATTGTTTACGAGCATAGTTTTATTTTTGTCAGTTATACCTATTACAGTATATCTGAAATCACTGACATTTTAGGTGTATTCCCTGTATTTAAACACTTGTTTTAACCTCTGGGTTTGGTGTCTCTCTCTCTCTCTGTCTTTATAAGGAAGATATTGTCATGGGTCCATGCTCAGTCTCTTCCTCTTCTCCTGTTGCCGCCGCCTGGCAAAAAAAGGGGTCGAACAAAAAATACATGTCAGTCATAAGGAAAAGATTATAATCTAAATGTAAAGCATGTACTGTGCTGAGATTTGGCGTCTTTGCTTTGATCTCATCACTCCCCACATGGAAACACCAAGCTTAGCATAGCAAGGAGTGGGAGTGATGATGGCAACTTCCCCACTGGGAAGCGTATAGACATAGAGCCTACAGGTGAATGCTGGAGTGTAGGTAGGCCTCATGAAATGTCATATGAACAGCAGCTGCAGCAACATTAGCACCAAGTTACAGCATAGCTTTTAGATGAGCATTGTGGCAGCAAGCATGGCAACAAATGAATGAGCAGCCCACAGCTGGCATAAAGGAACAGGCTGACATTTTGGGAAATATCTTCTTGCCAAGAGTTAAATGAGAAGACTGATACCATTCCTGTGTCTGCATGGAAAAGATGAAGCTACAGTGAGCAGCCGGCTGGCCTAACTTAGCACAAAGACTGGAAACACAGGGAAACAGCTATCCTGGTTCTGTCCAAAAGAAACAAAACCCACCTACCAATACCTCCAAAGTTTATTAATTCTTGTTTGTTTAATCTGTACCAAATCTGTACTGTAAAAACAACGCATAGTGGTTTTACAGTGGGTTGTGTGGAGGATTATTTCTTGGCCAGACTCTTTGCAGATCCTTGCCATCACAGTGAGGTTGCCAGGCAACCACTGCAGCTCCAGGAAGTTACTGACCAAGAAATATTCCAGCACATAAGCCCAGTACAAAACTTTGCCTGTGATTACAGAAACAAGATATAATGTGTAAATTTGTGTGCTCCAGAGGTGATAGTGGGCAGATTTTGTCATCTTTAGACAAACCCATGCTTTTTCCTCTTTCTACATTTGGTGCTAAGCTAAGCTACTGGCTTTCACTTCATATTTATCGTGCATAAATGAGAGTGTTGTCAGCCTTTTCATCTAACTATCAGTAAGACAGAGAGTAGGATAAACGAATTTCTCAAAAAGTCAAACTATTGCTTTGTACACGCCCAATGACTGAAGGGGTGTGTTGGACATATGATAAAAAGAGAAGAGTATGCCATATAAACACAGCAGCAGCAGACTCAAATTGACAGCCTAAAATAGCTCACACTGGGCTGCATTTATTACAAATGCAGGATTATAATTTAGGCTGGCTGATTTCATTTTCCTCTATTTTTTCATTTTACCTGTCACCCGTCGGGAAGAAGTTCCTCTATTGCCTTCTATAATGGCAAACAAACATACAAGTCACACATCTTTTATGAACTATTTTCCCAATTACTCAGACGTAAAAAATTATAAAACTCACTTTGGATGAATTTGGTAAGTCTTTCACTGTCCAAATTTCCATTCCCTTCAATGGTATATTCTGAAAGCTCAGTTCCTGATGAAAAAAGAAAATGTCTTTAAAATTAAAGTTGAACATTTTGTAAACAGATGTAGCTCGACCTTAAAAGTACTCAGGTTACATTCTGGTTACTTTAACCTTAATAGACATCAATGATAACACATTGCACAGATTGCATGTTTAAACAGCTAGGATTTCACAAGATTTACATTACATTAATCTCAGTCAATTGTTCATATATAAAATCACTCAATAGCAATTATAATATTAAGTTTGAGAAATACGTTTTTAGTTTATAGGTGTTTTTTTTTTACCATTAGGAGTGATACGGGCAGAGATGAGAGTAATAAAACCAACCAATGATCACTATAGTCACACACACAAGGACAATAATGCCCCATGTTTAAAATAACAACAATTATTCTTAAATTTGTGTTTTCACATGTATATTAGTTTTACCGACCTTCCACTGCAACGTTGCTGGTGCCAGTGCTGACTGAGTATTGAGGGCCTGGAAACAAAAGCGTTCATGAGTTCTGGAGAAGTTAAGTGATATAAAGCCACTGACACACTGATTCAAGTGAAAAACATCTTTACCACTGACAACCCGGGTGACTTTGGTGATGGTGGATGGAGCTTCAACAATCCTGGTAACCTTAGTGACAGATGGTTGACCTTGTACGATCCTGGTAACCTTGGTGACGGAGGGGTCCGGTTGGATAACCCTTGTCACTTTGGTTACACCAGGAACTGTAAAAGCAAAGAAGCTGTGTTTCACTACATTGACATTACAGGTTCACAGCATTGTCCTTTGATGTTGAGAATCCCCCATTTGTATTCAGGTATTTTAACAAATGGACCTTTAACTGGATCAGAAATGTTGCTTTCACAAAAATGTGATTCATAATCAAATGATTTTTACACATAATATTTAATACTATTTTGCACAGCTGTTTTTGTTGTATAGACTGTAATTTTTGAATTGTGTTTATGAAAATGCCCCTGGATCTGGAGCTCCACGTCTCTAATCTGCAGCCGCTGGCCTCACCACCTGCTGTCCTGCCATCCCCACCCCAACCTCTCCTGCTATCCCCTCCCACCTCATCCCCCTTCCCAGCCCAACCGGTCGAGGCAGATGGCCGCGCTCCCTGAGCCTGGTTCTGTCTGAGGTTTTTTTTCCCCCTCCCTCTCCTAGGAGGTTTTTGGTTCCTTCCCACCATCGCGGACTGCTTGCTCATAGGGAATCCAAAAGCAATTTCTGGATTGTTGGGTTTTCTGTTTTCTGTTCTTCCTTATGATGATAAGCGCTATGTGATGACATATGTTGTAAATATGCGCTATACAAATAAAACTGAATTTAATTGAATTGAATATTTAAAATATTAAAATAGCAACTCCAGATTATTTTGCTGTTACAAAAATGATCTAGTGGCTCACTGATATTTTTTTGCCAATTTCGCACATGCAAGTGTTTTATTATGAACTATAATCTGTCAGACTTTACTGATTAGGAATCACATGATGATGATACTCTAATCATCATTACTGTACCTTCCTGGACGACACGAGTGACGATCGTCTCTAATAACAACAAGAGATAAAAAGCCGTTAATGAGAGTGAAGAAAGCCTCTTAGAAGATATAAATACGGTATTGCAAAGAATAAAATAAAAACATGAATAGTATGACAGCATAATAATATCACTACTTACTCATAAATGTAAGAGGGATTTCCTGATATCTGAATCCTGAATCGTACTGTAAAAATTGGAAAAATATGTTACAGCAGATAACACATGCAATACCATGCACAAACAAAATGGTGTACATTATGACAATATGCTGCATTTTAGAACCTAAAAGCAGCATAACATCCTTGTCATCCACTACCTTAATTCTATGCACAGATGATGTTCAAGTAGGTTCTTGTCCTACTTGTAATTTATGTTTAGTTATACAAGGAATAATAAAACTGCATGCAACAAACCAAACCCTATCCTTTAAATGCCTTTCAGCTTTAATAACATGAAGTCAGTTTTTAATATGACACCTTGATTTGCATGTAAGTGATGAGCCTCTTCAAAATTATGAGGAGATCTTGGCTTCCAACAGGGATATCTGGAAGAAAGCGTAGGGAGTTAACCACAATTAGGCTTTTACAGTGATTATAAAAACAGTACATAAAATGCATGTCTTGACAGATTTAAAAAAGGAAGAGAATACAGCAGCATTTAACTTTTACCTCTAGGATACAAAACTTGGTTGACAAAGTGAATGACTCCATTTGTGGCCATGATATCAGATTCAGGGACTTGGACAGAATTCACTTGCACAGTGTTGTTTGCCTGAGGTGAGAAAACAATTACAGGAAAGAAAAAAAACATAAAATGAGGGATGTGAATGAACCAGTATTCTAAAATATGAGGAATGAACTCTGAGTAAACATCAGTAGCTTGCAGAATTTCAAAACTATTGTGCATTTATATGCACTAAATACCTACAAACAGCACTCTGAGGTTGCTGCCCTGGAGAGACTTCAGGAGGTTTGTCACTCCAGCCTCCAAACCGCCACCAATGAAGATACCATTATTGATGTGATACAGAAGGATCGTTCTGAGAGCATTGATGTCACCTGAAATCCAGAATGTCAAACATATAAACTATCAGTTTCCTGAGAATGGTTCTGAACCAGCAACACACGAGTTTGAAACACATTAAAAGAAGAAGGGAGTCTCGTAGACCTACTCTTCAACAAGTTCAAATCACTGCTGCGCAAACCAGCAAAAGCCTTATCGCTTGGGGCAAACAGAGTAAAGCCTCCCTCCTGTCGGAGAACGTCAGTCAAGCCAGCGGCTTCCATCAGAGACAAAAAGATCCTAAGGCACAGAGAAGAAAACAGTAACTTGCCTGTTATAGAAACCACTGAGGGCTGACATACTGCAACAACAGCACTTTCTCATTCCCATATGTACCATGTGGATTTAATGGAAAGACACAGAAAGATGTGGTTTGAGTATTATGCTGGACCACAGTCCATTTTCATTAACATGGCGCTGTACTTACTTGAACCCTCCATTTTCTGTCAGGATCTGGAACATAGTTTTTTCTGCAGGTTTCAACATAGTCCTCATGAGATGAAGGGCTCCATTGCTTCCTTCTTTGCTGCCTCTTATCAGGCAGGCATTCTCAATGCACACAGCCTGCAGATTTGATACACAAGTTAAAGGCAAAGGGATTCATGTAATGCCTCAAAGATATAAAGATTGATGTTTAAATAACAGGGGTAATGCATATAACGTGTTTTTAGTGGCACCCAGCCACAATTGTGGGGCACAACTCCAGAAAGGTGGACGTACTGAGCGATAGATGAAGACCCTAAGAAATTTTCCTCCAATGGTCTCCAGCAACTGGCCATTGTACAGTTGTCCCAAAACAATCTTATTCTTCAAGACATGGTTCTCCAGGATGATCTTTAGTAACCTCTGATCCATGGACATCACTTCATCTGCAGAGGAAATATATTTCTAATTTAAAATTAAACACACAGGCAACAATATACATTTGCATCTAATGCACTGGCTGTGGTAACAAAAATTGCAAGTTGCAAGTACCAACAGCAGCCAAGGAGCCAAGGAGCAGTTTAACAATATTCTGAACACAGAAAAGCATATCTGCTATCACTGACTTGACAGTGCTGTAGGTGGACCGTGTCCAATTATCCACAAAGTGACTGAAGAATTTTATGGATTGAATGCAAGGTTCAAGATTTAATTTTAGGGAAATCTATGGTTTATTAGATAGTAACAGAAATTTCTCTTCTATGTAAGAAATGTAAGAATAACCAGTAGCAACAGTATAACAAAAAGACATTATAGTAGAAATATAATATGTATGCCAATATCAAAACTATTAATAGAAGTCCCTTTGAAATTCCACTGTGCATTTCTTACATCACTGAAAACTGCCTGTTTATAGACAAAAGAAGAGAGGGACTTTTCCTCAATTACTTGCACTTTCTTGTTTTAATTGCATGTCTGTTCCCCTCAGGTAAAGTCCAGGAATGTTCTCCTGGGGGAATAGCTATTTGGTCTTGCATGGCATAGAGATTCTCCAATGACCCAATAATTCCTTAATTGCCCTGAAGCATCATATATATACATATTTATTCACTTATGAGTCAGCATCCAAGGGGAAATATTTTTTTTCCTTTATTCCACACTGCAACTGAGTGTAGAGCAACCAGCATTCATATTTAGCCACTTGCTGAGAGGAAAACAGACGGGTATGCATTATATAATGAGCAGTATGTGACTCACCAGTGAAGGCATCATTGAGGGGAGCCAGCAAAGTGTACTCAGTCTCTGCTCTCATGGCAGCAGAAAGGCCCAGTTCGGACACCATGTCACCAAAGGTTGATTGGGAAGTTCCCAACAGTTCCATTACCTGCTTAGCTTAAAGCAAACAAGAATTCCCAACAACATTAAAATCTGAATTAGACTACAGAAATATATTAGGTATTTCTGTAATGCTTAAAATAGGAAAAGAGGAGATGGAAGTCTAACCCGAGTCTGGCATGAGTACGTCGTCAATAAGGTGGATGACACCGTTGGTGGTGACAATGTCCTTTTTGCTCACCATTTTGATGCCATTAACTGTTAAACTTTCACCATCACAACCAATTTCAATGTTGTTGCCCTCCAGGGTTTCATAAGAGCTACCAGCCATGATGGCCTCAGAGCACTGGACTGAGTCCAGGAGGTGGAATTTCAGAAGAGCTGAAACGAGACGAAGTTTTAAATTAATGCGTTGTTTAGTTGAATAGGTTGATGTTAATTTGAATGCATAGTAGGTCAGTTAAAGCACTGGCAGCTTTATGTCCTTTCTCATGTTAAACTGCAGCTGAGGAAATAATGTCCAGGAAACCTGCAGACCCTTTGGATCCCCAGGCTCCTTGAGTGAAAAGACTTGGAAAGCTCTGTTTAACTTTGTGTGGAATGGTTCTGACCTCACATCATAAGGCAAGCTATGGGCAAATAAAAAATGTTGAGATATGTTGCCAATTAGATCAGCTTGCTCAATGGAGCAGCTGTTTCCTGCCTTTCAATGTTTAAGCAAAAGAAAAAGAAAAAAAAAGCTAGTTAAAAATGTTCAAACTTTGTTCTGTCAGATTTGTTTCAAGAGCTCAGGGTCTCTGTATATTTCAAAACTTTATATATCGGGCTTTAAGGCTTTATATATAATTCTTGACAATGTCTGAGACAAAAACAAAAAAATTCTCAACATACATATCCCTAAAAATTTAAGAAAAATAAAAACGAAATTGTCAAATAATGCTACACAATATTCGACTTTCAACAAACAGTTTAACGCATGACTTGAAACTAGAGACTTTAACTGTACAGTACAACTTTGTCATTTAATGCTAAATGTGTGCAAGCCCTAGATTCATTGTGGCTTCATCTGTTTTGAATTGGAAGAACTTGAACATGTGAGAGAGAAAAAAACTCTTTATGTAAGCGGTGCAGCGAACATGGTGCCAAATATAAATATGATCCTGATACAGTTCATTTAAATCCTCCTTTAAGAGTAAGCCCTTCAAGTATATTTGGATCTACCTTGGAGAACCTCTTTGTCGCTCTGAATTCTCTCCAACACATCGCTGCCGAGCTTGTCAAAGGCTTCGTTGGTTGGGGCAAAGAGAGTGTAATGTCCTGGCTGACCCAGCTTTTCCATCAGCTCAGCGGTTGTAAATAGATCCTAGAAGATGATATCACCAGCATGATTATGTTTAGTGAGCTTTAATATACAATAAAGTACAGTAGAAACATTTGCTGGAGGTAGACATAAAAACTGCTAATTCCAACTGCTAATTAAAATTAATTTAACAATCTTAAATATTTAGTAGTGTATTAACCCATTGGTACATTTACTGTTTTGTTTAGCAATGTCCATGATGCATGCCAAAAGAAAAACTAAAGAAACAAATTATTTGTTTTCTTTGCCCTGTTATTTGTCCCACATTGCCACAACAAACCCTATATCAAAAATGTGATGCAAACCACTGCGAATCACCGCAGTGTGTGCAATTAGTTTCCAGGTCTATTATTTGGTCTACCAATGTGTGTACTCACAGTCAGAGTTGCCAAGTCATCATCAACTTCAAGGGTATCTTGGATGGTGTTTCCAACAGCACTGATGACACGGTCAATGACATGGACAACTCCATTGGTGGCAACTTGGTTTCCATAGATAATCCTGGCACAGTTCACAGTCACCACCTACACATAATATTTAATTCAATGCTACACACCTGACAAGTGGTTTTAGTATTAAAAGGGGACTCTTATAACAATACTGAATGGCAATACTCACCCCATTGGGGTAATGATTAATATGGAGACCAAGGTCATTGTACATGGAAGTGACTGTCAGTCCATTCTTTAAATCTTTAGTCAAGTAGCGTTTGTTGGCCATGTGGTAATGAAGAGCATTGTACAGCTCAATGTTGACATTGCTGACCAGTGCACTCCTCATATCCTGTTGGATGAGAAAAAATAAATGTTAAATCATCACAGCCTGAGAGGTTCAAAGCTTTCTGTTTTGTCCTGACTCACCTCATCCAAAAGTTCCCAGGCCTCGTTGCTAGGAGCGAAGAAAGTGTAGGATCCTGATCCCTCAATTTCAGGTCTTAGCTTAGAAATGTCAGAGTATCTTTGGGTTGAAGTGGCCTTGACTAGACCCAAACTGCCATATACATTGTCAATCGGGGCAACTAGGAAAGAAATAATCATTATTAGATATCAAACATCCCATCTGAAAATAGAATAAATCTTTTAAACATTTGGGGCTTTAAAAGAAAGACAATGTGTCGACAATATGCTACGGCATCCTCTTTTAGTTTATTTGGTCTGCTTTCAAAAATAGCACACAGCTGGTCTACAGGTGGAGAATATGGCCTCATCTAACCTTTATACAATGACAACATTGTAGCACAGACTGTACCTGCAGGGCAACCACGCATGCCTTCCAGCTTCATGTACCCAGGGCAGCACTCATAAAGTACAGTCCTGCAGGCAAAGCATACGTCACAAACGTTGATAATGTGCATCCTTTGAAAAACTGCAATAATCTTTCAACAATAAATTCTGATGATTTTTTCTGGCCCCATGTTTTGAGCAGAGTCATCACTCAATGATGGGTTGGTGTTTTCAGTGTTTCCAGATGTAACTCATTATCTCCTGCATTACCCAAACAGACCATGTGATCCAACAGCTTAAGCCAAAACCTAATGGAAATGATGCCTTGAGGCTTATGCTACCATTACAGTAGTAAATTTATATAACAAAAACCTCCTCTCTCTAGCTAAACAATTAGTTTGGACTTTACTTGGCAATGGACTAACCACAAAAACATTATGATTTTGGCCTTGAAAAACTACAGTGTAATTAAAGATGAGTTTTAGGAAATTCTGGTCAACACAACAAACATAGGTTTTGACAGTC
>OMNN01028451.1:19968-33805 GCA_900302755.1 Chromis chromis | reverse complement strand
GACAGTCTGTATGGAAACAGTTGAGCTAATCTGAAAAACAACATTGTCACAGGAGGATTTACAGTTTTTTAAAAACAGACTTTTAACAGATAATAGGTATTGTGATTTACGTTTCCATCAATTAGACACAAATGAGAATTATTTATTTGCTAATAGACAGACATGTGAAGCAGTGTCTTCTCTACACAGTGCCTGACACCATAGCCTGAGGAGAGTAGTAAAATTTGAAGTTTGGCTGCAAGATGAAAGCTTGGCTTGCATCAGCAGGTTTGATCATGTTGGAACTATAGCACTGTCTCCAGCTCTGGGAAAACTAGACATTTGGTGATGTACAGTTCACTTCAAATGACTAACAGGTATTCAACAATAAAAAAAGACCCTCAAGACGTAAAGAACACCACAGATGTAGCTATTATGGGTAAACAATACCATATGAGCCCAGAGTTAGCTGAGGAGTTCATTGGGGTAAATACCCCGTTTTATGGTTAGAAAGCAAGGGAACTGCTTCTTTTCCCCATTTTAAGCTCAACATTATTAAAAATAATCATCACCGAAAGTAAGAACAATATTAAGTTCTTTTGTTTTACAAATGAATCACTTACAGATGTTACAGTGCAACAAAAGCATTATATTTGGTTGTGAATATAATGATTCTAGATAACAATAAAATCAGTTGAAGAAAAAAGGATGCTAATGTGCTGTAGTTTAGTAACTCCTCTTCATCAGCAGTTTCCCTGTGAAATTTGCATAGCAGGAGAGCTTGTGTGTGATTTGTAGTTCATACATTAAAGGCATTTGTGCGCACAGATATAATGGCTGTTTTAGAATGCAGGTCAGAAACAAGATACAAATCTACTACAAACAAGAACAACTGTATGAGAGTAGTTAGAAATTATTGGTCTCTGATGACTAAAAATCTGGACTTTCAGATTATCAAGAGACAAGACTTCACTAGCAGGGAGTTTCTGTGGCACTTTGTTCTTTTGTTCACTGCTGATGTTTCAGACAGAGTACAGACTAATGCTTCTGGGTCATGGTTAAATGCACCTCTATAACAGCTGTATTTGAATCAAGAGTTGAAAGGAGATGTAGGGACTGGGATGAGATCACACAAGCCCTGTTGGGGCTGAGTCAGCTTAACCCTCATTACATTGCTTTCCCACACTGTGGGATTGTGTCTGGCCATGGAATTGGAAACTTATGACTTGTCAGCATACAAAAGTACTGTTCCATTAAGAATCGTGATAACTTTGTCACACTAATAGGTAGTCTGGAAGTTTGGTAGTACAAAGTTTTTTTGGAGACAGAACTGGTCTGTAAGTGAAAATGTTCCCTCAGTGGGTCAAAACAAATACTTTGGCTGGTTACATAAAGTTAGACTGCGCTCCAATTGCCACAAACTGAAAAGTACAATTTGTTTTCCATACTGTCTTAGATCATCATGGTCGGCTAGTTAGCCTGAAGTATCTCATATGATCAAGATGGCAGTAGTGGCCTTTTAGCTTATTCTTTTTTACCTTTGTTGAAATTTTGGTTTTAGTTTCCACTGAAGTGTTCTAGTCCTGGTCAGTGGTAATCAGTTGTTGAAAGTTATGACAACAACAATTATTTGGATAAACAGAAAATGTTTATTGCTTGGAGACTGCTGAAAACATCTGGAAAAGTTGTGGAAGACAGGCTTGGGGGAACATTAGCAGAAAAACCAGTATGATGAAGAAGGTAATGACTTGCCTTATGTGTTCAGGAAAAACTACAACACAAAGTTAAATTGGTCTTGAACATGTTAGGTCATCTTCTCGATCCAAAACCAATTTAATCCAGATTAAAACTCAATTCATCTTAACTTAACCAACTAATCTAAGTAAACTTCAGTGACTAACAGGAATATTTCTGTACACAGTTGAAGTTGTGCATTGAAGAAATATTTGTGTAACTCAAACTGGAATCCACTTATTATAGGGTGTGTTTTTAGGAGACATCACTACACCATTAGGTAGGTTTAAATTAGTAAACAGGTTTACTGTGTGAATCTAACTTTAGCTCAAACTCCAGCGAAATTGAAAAAAACTTTCTGGCTGTTTTCAACATCATCATTTGCCAATTTCACTAAGCAGTAAGTATGAGCAGTGTATTCATCAATAAGGCTATTTAGAGTGCATACTAAGCATGGCTTGGTCAAGCACTAAAGGAAAACTCAGTGTGTGCACTGCATGCATGTCCATGTGTGAGGGAAAAGAGTAGGGGAGACTGCGAAATAGGCATAGCCTTGATCAATGTTTAAACTAAAAAGTGCTGAGAGAGCTGGAACAATTGAGCTGATTGAGCTGAACACTTTTCCATTCATGAGTACAGTCAACATTTTGCAGCCACATCATATCCTGGAATCAGTGGTTCACCGCTGTGGCATCCAGCAACGACCAGGCTTCTTAAGTTATGAAACTTACAGTTTATAGGACCAAAAGGGACGGTCTTCAATACAAAGAGTTTAGGGCTGCTTCCTCAAGTGTGTTTTTCATTTTAAGCGGTAGAGTAATTCAGAGTTAGATAACAGATGTCTATCTCTACAGAAACATCCAAGTTTCCATGAAGCCCCTTAGAGAAAAAAGAGCAGAAGAAGAGGGAGCAGACAGTGAAGAGATGTGCATAGCTCATACTCAGGGTAATTTTTTCAGTCTCCAAATTTGCTTTTAATGTCCATAAATGGAGAAACAACTTGTCCCACTGGATACAGAAACAACACTTACGCTTTCCTTCCACAGATGGCCCCTTGGTACCAGTTGCGACAAGTGCTAAAGTACTTCTTCTTGGTCCCCATGACTTGCTGGAGTGCACAGACATTGGGTCTAATGAAAATTGATGGTAAAAAAGGGGGCAAAGCATTAACATACATTCACATGTAAATAATTATGTAAGAAACAGCCCTGCTGTGTATGACATCTGACTGTCAAGTATGAATAATTTTTTGGCAAGCCCTGCTGCCTCTGAAACCAGACGGTCAAATATGAATAATGATATCCACGCCTGCTGTACATAAAATGTCTTTTGAGTTATAGTTTCACAGCTAGACCCTTGCTGATTTATATATTTCCTGACTGAAATGAGTATTATTTGATAACATTTTTGAATAAATAAACAAATGATATTTGTGCAACAATTGGTACTGCACAGCGATATATAAGATTTTGTCTAAAAATAACAAAGACACAGTTGTGCAGAAATTACTAGAAAGAACTACTGATGCTTGTTATGCTCAAAGTTCATGCATGCACAATCAAGTAACATGAAATCACAAGAGTTAAAAATAAATAAATACAAGATTAAAATAATTTAAAATATTGACAAGCTTACCCTTCTTTCCTTGCCCTGATGCGACTGTGGGCAACTATTTTGTCATAAGCTGAGGAGTCAGCATTGTCAAATGTAGAGAGCAGAAAGAGTGTAAAGGTAGCTACAAAAAGGAGCTTCATCCTTGATTCCTTAGCTAGCCCTTCCAGACGCAGAGTAACAGGAGCAGACTCAGAACAGGAGTTTATATACCACATGTCTAACCCTCCACTCTAGGAGGATGGCAACATTTCTTACATGTATGGACCACCCAGAATCTTTAGAAACCACTTTTCTATGCACAAATATACTGGATTTAATTATTTTTTTCTGTGATGAATTATGAACTGTAAATCTTTTTATATGGAATATTGTTTTCTATATGAGATGAGATTAGTAGACATTAGTAAGTAGTAAAAGTAGGACCACCATCACATTTGCTGTTTTCTAATCAATGCCATTCCTCCTCTATGCAGGTTTAAAGGTATACATACTTTTGATGCTTTCCCCACAAAATAACCTGCTAATTTGAAACATTCTAAAACTTGTTGTTTTCACTTGTTTTAAGAATTTTCTAGGGATTTTAAAAGTCACTTTTCAACTCAAGTCCAAAGAGACTGTTTCATCATTAAATTCAATTGCAGTTGATTGCACTGCATTTAAAGCAAGAACAATTATCTGGATACACTAGCATACCTTTTCAAATTCAACATTTTAAGGCTCAACATGTATTCTCAGCGCACTGCTGCAAAAAAACCTGCCGTGTTTTTTAAAACTTAAAAGCTGTGACACATTAATAGATATGTGAAATAAGCACATGGGCTTAACGCTGCATAAATGCACTCTTGCCTATAAAAGTGTCATTAATTTGGACTGCAAACAAAGAAACATTGCATAATCTCTGCTCTGAACAAATGCCAGAGCACTAACTGTATAAATCTTTCAAAAGGCAGTTTGCTCCACCTAGTGGCTGGGGGGAACGCAAGCACTGGGGATCAATCCATGTGCATGTAACATGTCACATAATTTTTACAATGTAGAGGGAATAAGTACTGATGTAAATAATTATTTGAAATATCAGAGATTTCCTCTTAAGCCAAGAACAAAACAACTTAACCAAAACACTCAACTCAACTCTGGAGTCTTAGAAGTTTAGGTGGTTCAGTTCTAAAACAGAAGCATGTATTTGTATACTTGGATGTCTAGCAAGGTATATTTATCATATTGTCAAGTGCTTTCTCAGTGGAATACAAATACAATACTATAGTCAAGTCAACCCTTAGGTGTTGGAGCACGAGAACTAACAAAAGACAGACATATGTGCTTTTATATTAACAACAGTATCTTGTATACGACCTCACAGACACAACAAAACACAGGAAACAATTGTCTGCGAAATGTGTTAGATATGCACAATATAATATCCCAGAGCTGTTGCAGGAAATGATAATAAGCTGCAATTTATAAACAGTGTGAGCACACGTGTTAAACATATGAAAGCAGGTACTTTCTGAGTTCCTGCAAATTACAGTTTACCTCTCAACTAATAAGAAAAATTACCCATTGCATTGGTTGATGAAAGACTGCATCACTTTTGACATGCAAACACTATAGGTTCTAGATGTGTGGGTATTGTTAAGCTTTGCTGGTCATTGTTGTAGGATGGATGCCTACCACATTAAACATCCTGGCTACAGCCAGATGTTCCAAATGAGATCAGGAAAGTAATGTCTCACTGGACATCTAAGTCTGCGGATGACAAAAAAAGACACAACCCAGAACTGTGGGATAGACTAAGGCAAAGATCTAAAGCCTAAAAAGCACATGTCTCACTTGTGCCTGTGTATTGCATGCATATTTTTAATCAGTGATTATGAAAGTAAAGAAAAAAAGGCAAACCTCATGTCCAAAAAAAAAGATGATACTTTCAAGGCAGCAAGGCTCTTATGACCCAGATTATAGGCCTTTAGAAAACTACATGTTCATAAAATCCACTAAAATACCCAACTTTGTAGTCCTATTATACCATGAAACAGCCAATTGTTAAGTTAACTAAAGACTTGCTTGCACAGAGAAAGAATTGGCATCGATTAGCTCAAAGTGATAATACATGCAGTGTGGCTTTTGCACTTTATTAGAACACACTCTGTCTGATTCAGTCGCTTTCACACAGACATTGACACAAACACCACATGTGCTACAAAGAACATATAAGTTCTGAGCCCAAGTATGGTCTCTGCTCTCAATATTGCTAGTAAGCTCTTTTTAAGTTAAAATGATGGGGGCAAAATGCAGCTGCTTAACTGCATGAGCTTTTCAGATGTAGTACAAAGACCAAAACAATGTTGATTGGCTTCTAAAGATAGAGTGGCTGCTATGGTAACAGAAACTGACTTCAATTTCATCTGGCACCAGTTGCTGTTTGCAAGCTTCAAGCTATGAAGGTGTGAAGTTGTATATCGGTGCAAAAACAGAATATGAGTAAGGAAGTTTCAATAGCAAAACACTGATAAAACTCATTACTAACTGCAAGTTCTGTTAATTGAAAAATATGCTTATAGCAGTAATATTTGCATGTTACTCCACAGATTTATAAGTTTTCTACTTTAAGGAACGTGATTGACTGTACACTCTCTTCATATAGCCCACTACACACAAGGCTCTTTTGCTCACACATCAATAGAGGGCGCTTGATGCCTGGTTGACACTGGATTATCTCTGACACAAGCTCATTTTTTCTTCCAACAGCATAATCACTTATATGTAATACTATATTCTTAAGAAAGGGATGTAATAACATAATCAAGTGTTAAACTATAATAGGGATAAAGCTCTCACATGTGCTAACTTAGTTGCTAGTTTTTCTCTGAGTTTAAATGATCATCAACATAAAACCTTTTAGATTTAATTGTATTCAGGCCAAGGTTAGTTTAAAGTAGGTTGGTAGGTTTACAGTAAAACTTTAATTTAATCAAACACACTCATGAAGCACATCTACTTTGAGCCTTATATTAATGCATCATTATTACTGATGTATTAAGATGTAAACAGCACCTTATTTTTGTAACTTATTTAGGTGGAGCAAATTTTAGCATGTTTATAGACATTTGGCCAGTTTAATCTATAACAATGTGTTATTAAGGGCTATATTTTGTACGTAGTAACTAATCTGATGTCACATAATACAACATTACCTAAATGTTATTTAATTTAATTTAACATTAGTAACCTATTTCACTTCAGAATATATAACACATAGCAATTCCTGTCTCATGATCAAGCTGTTTATTGTAAAGCTAATACTAACTCACAGGTTTTTTAGCATTATTTGCATGCAAAATATATTTGCACAGTTCCAACAAATTTGGACAAAAGAAATTAATAAATCATTACTGTTTGTCAGCAGTACAGCTGCTGTATGCTGCACAACACAACTTTAGAGAACTACAACAGCGAATCTGAGAGCAGCAGTGCAACTTTTCACAATATTTAGTACAGCAGCTTAGTTTTTTTGAGAGACGTTACCATCATTCAGACTTCCAGACTATCCAGCTCAGGGTATGTCTTTTCAAACCCCTAAGTATTTTTTTGTTTTGGGTTTGCATACTTGTAGCATTAGCAAGGCACAGGTGTGTCCAGGTCCTCCAGGAGTTCAGTTCCCTCCGTCACAATTCTTGCAATGGCTGGATAAAACATTATGGCGCCTCTGATTACAACAGTCTTCATCACCTCATTGGTAACATCTCAACTGTCCTGGCCTAAGCAGAACAGAATTCTTCTGGAATGCAGCTGCTGCTGAACAAACCTGCCAACTTTAAAATAGGATAACGCAAAACACATATGCTAGTACATTTGTAATGCTTCAACTAAGGCTACAAATGTTTAGTGAAAATGAATGTCTTCCAGCTGCTGTTGTAGAATAAAACAAAAAAGAAACTCTGGATGCACAAGGATGCACACTCAATATTCAAGCGGCACTAACTTAATATGTTTTTTTTTCTATTGTTAATAGAAGGCAAAACTTTTTCTTTTTTTTTCAAATTGATACATTAATTAGTTATGGCATTTTTCATTATTATCATTCTGATTAACTAATATTAAGTTATCAGCTGACTAAAACATGAAGCTACAGGTAACAAACTTTATTTCATCACCACCATGGTAACCCATGCAGTCTGCATGGTCTTATGGTGGATGGTAACTCATGCTGAACACCTGTGGCAGGTTATGTTCGAGATAAAAAAATATATATATTTTTTGTATTTTTTTAAAACCCACTGTCTACTGACCAATCAAAAGATTCCGCGGAGATAGTGAGAGGGAAAGGTAAGAGTTTGCTAGCGGCATGTAACTTGAACGCCAATTCATTATTATATTTGCCTTTGCAGAGAGATATAACTCGAAAACAGAAACTGATTAAAACACACATTACCTGGGTTGACTTACCAAGTTGCTAACCAGCTTTTGTGTGACTTCTTCATCTATCAACCAGATAAGAAAATATATTTGAGCAGAGCGTCCCTACGGCCATAATCGGCAGCATAGGTCAAAAGTGAAATGTCCCTCCTAGACCACCGTAGAGCCATTTTTCCAGAGGATTTTCGTAAAAGGCTTGTGTTAGTTCCTCCTACTTCCGTGTTTCCAATTTGTTAGGCCTATTAAAAGCTGCACCGACCGGCTCTGTAGTGCTTCTTCTCAGTAAAAGTTCTGGGTGAGTATGTTCTGCCCTCTGTTTCGTTTTACTCTCCTGCTCCATACTTGATGGTAGGCCTATATACTACAATCTGCGCCTCTGTGCTGCGCCATCCATAGGTGTATTGCTCAATAACCAAAGTAAAGCAAGTTTATTTATATAGCACCTTATCATATACAGGGGTTATTCAAGTATCATTTTATGTAAAACAAACAAACAAAACATGTAGTCAAAATTAAAATAAAAAGTTAATCAAAAGCAGTGCTGACAAGTTGGATAAAGTGCAAAAGATTTATAAAATTATTAAAACTATTTGACTACAACAGCCAAAAAAAGACAAGTGTGTAAGAGATAAAGCATACAATAAAACAGAAAATAGATATATTTAAAAATAAGTGAATTAAAGTTCAGTCACATAAAGGCATAAAGGCACTTGGTACCAAAAACTCATAGGAAATATTTTGTCCCTTATGTCTATTCATAGTCAGTCAATAGCACTCCCCTCATGTGGTACAGTTTCAATCAATCAATCAATCAATCAATCAATAAGAACTTTATTTGTCATTTGTATTCACACAGAAACAAACGATACTTGTTCTCCTACTAAGGAGGAGGAGCTGCTGCAAGGTTGTGCTGGCGCCGCCACTATTTTTTTCTTTTTTCTTTTTTTAGTATAGTTTGTACTGGAGAGTATTTTAATTTTAAAGTCCTTACTGCTTTTAACCAATTAAATATAATAAAGCTAATGCAGTAATATTTTAATTGTATTGTGTAATGGACTGATAAATACTGTAATCTTGGAGATTTCTTGTCTCCCTCCATCCTTTTCTGTGACGTACCATTTTAACAGATCTGTGGACTTTTTAGCTGATTTGAGTGCTTGCTAAAGGATCAATGCAACCTAAAATGAAAAACAAACCACATTTGGGTCTTGCCACGGCTGTGCCAAAAAGTCACAATACCCCTTTGTCTTTTTTCACTCTGTGCGCTTTCACAGATGGTTGGGGAACATTGATTAACACAGCCAAAAGAATCCTCAGCAATGAGAGATCCAAGGCTGAATTTTCTTTGTCTCTGCTGGGAAGACAGCAGATCTTTGGTGGACATGTGTCCCATACGCTGTAAGATTTATTGCAATAAATAAAACTCTGATGGACATTTGCTCTTTGTGAATTCACTTTATTACAGAAATTGCCACGACACTGCAGCTGTTCAGTCTGAGTTTCTTGCTCAGCCCTCTTAATCCATCTATGCTCCCTTTGTCCTGACAGATGATTGGAAGCCAGCTGGTCCTTGTCTTCACCTGAAACTGTTCTTCTACATGCCTCACCATTCTCCACCAAGGAGGTGGAGAACATTCACATCCACTCACAACCACATCATCTCTGATACATAGTATGCTGCATCCTCTACTCTTCCCATTCTCCCCTTGAATCAATTACCTCTCTGATAATATCCGCATCATGATAAAACTATTCATAGCCAGTCTAACATTTGATTGAGTGGTCAGTTATAGTTAACTGAAGTATATAAACTTGATACTGTATTAACAGAGGTTACATAACCTTCAAAATGGGTTTAACCATGCATTTATTAATTTAACCATGCAAGCATGGGCGAATCACAGGTGCACTTCAGTAGATGACCCTACACCTCAGCCAGTATCATCCTAAAGAAATCCTGCTTACCTTTATGTGATGGTAAGATAAAATTCAACTTTGTACAAAAAAATTGAGTCTTTTCGCATAACCCAGCCTGTTAGGAGGCTGGGGTCAGAGTGCAGGGTCAGCCATGATGAGGTGCCTCTGGAGCACCTCAGCTAAGCTGTGCTTAGTTGTGCTGGGGATTGAAATCCTGACCTTCTGATTAGTAGCATTAACCAATAATCCACCACTGTACCTAAGGTGTTGTTATAGTTATTTTTCTGGTCTTATCTACCTTTCTTTTACCCCTGGCTTTATTTATATTGTTGATTTTAATTTACATTGCACTTGACTTCCCCTTTTAATGATAATAAATAAATCATGTCTATTATCAATCAATCAATCAAACTTTATTTGTATAGCACTTTTCATACAAAAATGCAGCCCAAAGTGCTTTCTAAGATAAAAACATACAACAGAAATAAACATATAAAAAGAGAACCCGCCCACTCCCCCCTTACACACACATAGACCCACGACCCCACAAGTACGCCAACGCACCCCCCCTGCATGCATCAGCACCTCCGTGTTAGACTGAGAGAGAAACGGGCGGAATCTGGCTATATTCTTAAGATGGTAAAAACCAATCTTTCTTACATTTTTAATATGAGGAATAAAACTAAGCTCAGAGTCAAAAATAACGCCCAAGTTCTTCACAAATTGTGAGGGTTTAAAATCTTGTAGTTTTGGTAAAAGTTTCTGTCTCTTGCCTTCAGGACCAATAACTAAAACCTCTCTTTTGTCCTGGTTGAGCTGTAAGAAATTATCTGCCATTCATGACTTAATATCTAAAATGCAGTTTAAAAGGGTATCAATAGGCCCTATGTCATCAGGAGACACGGCGATGTACAGCTGTGTGTCATCAGCATAACTGTGGAAGCAGATGCCGTGTCTCCTGATGACGTCCCCAAGGGGAAGTATATAAAGATTAAAAAGTATTGGGCCTAGATTTGAACCTTGAGGAACCCCACACTTAATTTCATGGGTTCTGGAGGAACATGTATCCATACTTACGAAGAAACATCGGTCTGTGAGATAGGAATAAAACCAGTTAAAAACAGCACCAGAGAGGCCCACCAGGTTTCTGAGTCTATTTAATAAAATGTGTTGAGTTTTTGTGAATCTACACCACACCTGATATCGTTCAAAATCTTTAAAAGGGCTGTCTCGGTACTGAGGTTCATCCTAAAACCAGACTGATATTTCTCTAAAATATTGTTTGTATTTAAAAAATAATTTAATTGATTAAAAAACAATTTTTCTAAAATCTTACTTAAAAACGGTAAGTTGGATACAAGTCGGTAATTATTAAAAATGCTGGGGTCCAAATTGCTCTTCTTCAGAAGGGGCCTCACCACCACCGTTTTAAAGGCGACGGGGAAGACCCCTGTCTGAAGAGAGCAATTTACTATATTTAAAATCTGTTCCTCAAAGAATTCATAAAATGTCTTTAAAAGTGATGTGGGAATTGGATATAAAAGGCAGGTTGTTGGGTTTACCTGGGAGAAAACTCGACCAAGTGTCCTTGGATAAAAATGACTGTCCAGGTGTATTAAAATGTTTAATACACCTGGACAGTTTTTAGTACATTTTGAGTTAAAAGACTGGATCTGATGTCATTGATTTTCTTTCTGAAGTAGCTTGTATCATGGCTTGTATTTGTATTTATGCATCATAGTAATATAAATAATATTTCTCTATTGCCTTTACATTTTCTATACTGAGCAGATAAAAGATTTGACTTTTTTCTAATACCAAAAGAAAAAAAGAAAAAATAGAGCGATCCAGGGATATTTATAAAATATTAGTGACTAGTCTTGGACACTTGGGTCAAACAACGCAACTGGCTCCAGATGCAAGAATTCATTTTAAGTTAATGCCAAAAGCAGAGTTAGTTTAAACCAAACTAAACTTGCAGGATATAAATAATGTGCCAAATAAGCTTTGATTCTGAAAATAAGAGAGCGCAATAGAGCCTTCAATAATGCTTCTCCTGTGACAGGTCAAACAGTTCAAGAGAAAAGGAAACATGTTGATGTAACCTGTGCACCTTGTTCACTATGTCAGAGGGACAGCTGTATACACAGTGAGAGAGGAAGTAAACTATTTACCGGATCCTTTTCTCTAGTAAACACGATAGATTTGTGCAGTTAAGTGAAAGGACAGTTCAAGCACTATTCATTTGTTCAGTTTTGTCCTACTTTACCACATATGTCTTAATGTTAATTTTTAGTGTGTCAATATCCACTATTTTGAAAGCTATTATGTGTTGTAGAGTAAGTTTAAAAAAATAATAACGCTAGAAACACTTTAAAATTAGTTTCCACTTTTATTTAATCACAGAGTAAAATTACAAGTTGCTAAACTGCACAGTATTTCTGGAAGGCCCTGGTGCTTGCAAGATATAGCAGCTGATATAAAAGCACATGGTTAAGGAGTAAATCCTGCAACAAAACTTATCTAGATTACATTGCCTCTTCTACTCCAATAACAAAATCAAGAGTAAAATTTTCCCTCTTAGCCAAAGCGTGTTAGGGAGGTAAAGGAGTAAAAGAGAAGCTGCCACTTATCTCTGAATTAGCTAGATGCTGCTTTGCTCATGAATGAACTAGATAATGAGCCCGAATGAAATGTTAAAATGTATCAGATATTGAATACAATTAATGTGTTTATACTCAGTGGTAATAGTTTTGATTATTTATTCTTGTATAGCTAACTTTGTCCAAAAAAAAAACTGGGTACTGTCAGCATATTAGGACTAATATTTCTATTGACATGGAACGTTAAGCTACAGTATTTTGCAAATTACAGAATGAAAACACAAGGTGAGGAAGTGAATATAGGCAGCAGGGTGTCAGGAAATACACTGCTAAAGGTAAAACATGAATTACAAATGTGTTCCAGAATTTCCTGAGTTTTAAGTCAGCACTGAGGTCAATTTTTTTGCAAAATATTTTTGTAGTGTTATGTATGTAATATAATGTAAAAAAATCACAACATTATTATGTCATTATGCACGACAGGATGCAAGATTATTTAAACTGAATATGCTTTTTAACCACAGTACTTTTTATCATGAGTGACCTTACTATAACAAACCAGACTAACTGGTAAATGAATAAATGAACATTTAAAAATTAAAATGGAAAATGTTGCTATGACATGATTTACATTTTTCACTTGGTGACAGATTAATTTTTATATTTTTTTGGTCCATTTTTCACATTCTTAGCGCGTTCTTTGCAAGAATGTTCAATCTCCTGAATGTCCATCTCCACTTTCTGTAAGACTTCCACAATTACCTTTTCATTCTGAAGTTGTTCTCGGTTCTGTCCACCTGATCCCAAAATACCTTCCTCTGACAATGAATATGTTTCATTGGGCTTCTGAGAGAGGAGTTTACTCCGTCTCTGAAGGCATTCAGCATTTGAAACTTCTTTGGATAGCTCGTTCTGAGTCTTTCCTGTACTGGACACAACAACTGAACCATTGGCTAGCCCACTAGAGCAAACAGAGCTGGTGGCGTTGGCAGCTCCACTCTGCAGGGTGGTGGTGGTGATTACATCAAACATGTTATGATTTTGTTGAGACCCATCAGTAGGGAATTTGGGAGAATATTTGAATGAGTTTCCAGGGTAAGCCAAGGTAGAGCTTGCAATGTTACAGGCTACACCACCATGAGGTTTATTCTTCATCATTCCCAGAACTTCATAGCGGAAGCTGGAGATATCCTGCTTAAGCTCCTATTGATTATTGAGAACCAGTGATTAAACAGCAGCACAGATTACATGGCAATCACAGAGACTTGGGTTGTTAAGCTTCAAATGTTGAATGATTGCACTCTACCTTGAAATTTTCTTCTGTCAACCCTTCTTCTGTCTTGGCATCTCTGATCATTGCAGCCACATATCGTTTCACAAGGTTCCTCAAAACTTCCTAAAAAAAATACAAGTTATTTTTAAAATAAATGTTTTAATTTTGTTTTAATTCCGTCTGAATAAAGTTTCATCAAAATCAAAAGTAAAACATTAAAACATTTCTGCACTAAATGGACAGCAAAGTAATACCTGATACTCGTGGTTTAATCTCACATTTTCAGCTGCACGTCTCTACAGTT
>OMNN01028451.1:0-14768 GCA_900302755.1 Chromis chromis | reverse complement strand
ATCTTCATTCCAGCTCATATAGGCCAAATAGTTAAATACATAAGAGGAGTAGTTCTTTTCCATGGAGACCGAATGCAGCACAAATTGTTGGCATTGCATCTAGTGGAGAAAATTTCAAGAAGATGTTAAAAACCAGTGAAAGGTTTCCTCCCCAATTAAAATATTATGAGCTTGTATTTCAGGGAAATGGCCATTACTTCTTCCATCATTATCCCCAATTATCCAATCATCCTGGGACTGTCTAAGAGTAAGTGCTACTGTAATGCATTGCTAAGAGCCAGGCTGGCAATTTCATGTTGTTCTAAACTCCCGGAGGATATCTCCACCCATCTCAGGCCATTTACAGCCCATCTTGGCACTTTTCTTGACATCCAGTCCCTGTTGTTCAAATACTGTAATTCTTATTCCTTGTTGAACTTGTTCCACGAATATCAGTTTATACTGTCAGTTCTCAGTATGCCTGTACGTGTACCTATATTACCAAACCAAATTTCTGTACTTTTCTCACTTTTTTTTCACCTTGAAGGCATCCAGAAAAAAAACTGCTCCTGTATTGCTATGGCAGTCATGTGACAAAGATGATATCATAATCAAGAACTTACCTCTTTCTGACAATATTTGATTGCCAGTTTCAGTCGGGCCAGATCATTAGTGCTCTCATCTAGCAATGGGTTGATGTCATCACGGTAGTTGAGGATTATCTCCAGCTCCTTAGAGCTTCGGGTCTGGTCCAAGAGGTCCTTTGCAAACTGTTTACACGTACGGGACAGCTCCTCATATTCTGACTTGAACTCATTCTCCACTGTGCTGAGCTCTCTCAGCTCCCAGCTGAGCTGAAAAGCAGTAAGGAAAGGATCCTCGCTGGAGAGGGCGATAAGAGACGGGCTTGCGAGGGCCTTGTAGATGTTAAGACGAGAGCGGGAGTGACGTAGGCCGTCCACGTCGGAGCTGGACGCACACTCCACGCAGTTGCAACGCACTGCATGTGGCTGAGGTATAGAAACACCTCGCTGCAAGAGCAGTTTGATGATTTCGTAGTTGTTAGTGTGAGCTGCAAGGATGATTGGAGTAATGTCTGGGGTGAAGTCTGAAAACTGTTTGTCCAGTAGAATTAGTGGAACCTTTTCGGAAATTCAAAAGAGAACACACAACAAACAGACATGAAACAGAATGCATTTACAGAACCTAAACATTTGATCAGATAGTTCAGAAAAATACTTTGCAACCCCCTCACAAGAACTGTTTAAATGGGTCCAATTTCATTACATGTCTTTGGTCCCTGCGCATCTTGTCTAACAGCAAGTACACAACTAATGGCTTGCGGTTCAGCTGGCCTCAAACCACCTTCATTGTTGGAAGCAACAATACTCTTTTGTCTTTTCCTTCTCTTCACAGAATACACCAAGTTCCTTACAGGGAGACAAGCAGCATTGTAAAAAATAATTTACAAAGATGTCAAGACGTTGAACACAACAGGGCATTTATCAAAGTGCCTGAAACACAAACGGTGGCAAATTACTTTTTCTTGGAAAAGCTGTGGCAGAAAGACACAGCAGCATCAGTTCTGTGACTTTTGAGCAGAAAATAGTTTCATTTCCAAAATAATCATGGTGTATGCTTGTAAAAAGAGAGGAAAACATGTTGTGCCTTTTATTTCAGTTCAGTCTGGCATAACACTTAAATGGCTTGTGCAGTCTTAGTAGCTTAGAATTTGTTGTCCAGCTCATACTGGTGTTAATTAAAGCCAGATCAGCTATCAGATTCCTAAAACCTACATTCTCAACTACTTTTGCTCTTCTGGGTTGTGAAGTACTGGAGTGTAGTCCAGGAGAAAATGGTGGAGCATACAGTTTACCAGTGTGATGTTTTTTTGAATCACATGAACAAATATGATCAGCTGGGTGTGGACTTAGCTTTAAAACACTGCTGGATGTTTATCATAGAAACAAACTTAACTGATGATTCTGTATTTTATGAGTTGAGTGTGAAATATTGCTCTAAGGGGAACTGATCCATGGAAGATAAAAGGAACCCAATTTTGACTAACCAATGTTCTTCATAGAAGTGTATTAAGGCACTGCATTCTGTACTTGTTCCTACAGTGAGTCCTTTTTGTCTTTCCTGACACTGACATAAGTGCATTTCAAACAGACATCATGAGCAGAAAACAGCTATTAAAAGGAAACCACTGAGTAAGCCTGGTTGGAATGAATAACTTCAAGTGTGATACCAGAGGGACACATTTCTGCCTAAATGCAACCATGTTCAATAATCACATTACCTCAACAAATGCCTCTGGAAATTCTGCACATAAATACAATTAGTGTAGTGTACAATACAGTAATCATATTACGCATAATTGTGCATCAAATTCTGTGAGGCTCTGGTGAAGTTTTCTGAATGCAGATTTGAACAGAAAATTTTTAAAAACAATGTGACTGTGTTGAAAGATCAGTAATAAATGCATATAAGGGATGTTATCATGGATTATAGATAGTACCTGCTTCTCCCCACGTGGCTTCTTGTGGTTGAGCAGCAGCTCCACAGCCCCAACTACTTCCTTGCGGATGGCATGCAGCAGGGCATCACCCACATGTGCATTATAGCTGAGCAGCAGCTCAATGATCTCCAAGTTCTCGTTTTCGATGGCAATCAGCAGGGCTGTGCGTCCCAGGGGGTCAATACAGTCGATGTTGATCCTGAAGTAGATCTCAGCCTCCTCCAGGGCTTGCTTCACACTGGCGTAGTCCCCCTTCTCAACAGCCCCCAGGTAGGCCTTCTCCATGGGAGACAGCTCAGACTCTGCCCGCACAATCCGGAGAGGGATGCGATCCCTGTATGAGGAGTTGTCGGCTTTCCTGTAATACAGCTGTGACATTGCTGCTGCAGTGTCTCAGTCTCAGCTGAGAATGGCTGAGAAATGAAAGGACAAGAGAAAATAAGGGCTCATGTTTCAGTGTGACACAGTGAGGCATTACTGTACTTTAATACCCCCATTCAAACAGTATACTTTTAATTGTCAGCTATATTCATTACCAGTTTATGATGGTACATTATAGGATAAGCAACATTTGACCAAGAATACATTTATGTTCAAAACATTTTGGAAATATGTTGGTTTTGGTGAAAACACGCACGCCTGATGCAAATATCTATGTACATAAACATAACTCAAGCTGATTAAAATATTAAAATCCAAAGAAATCCATTGCAACACTTCACAGCAGATTAATAAAATACATCGTTTTCATTTAAACGAGCTTAATCCTCATTTGATCAAACGATTGAATCATACACAACAGAAACTTTACCGTTCTCCTGTTGCGCTCCAGTAGTGATTTACATGAATCACTCGACAGACTGCGACTGCCCGGGAGGGAAGTTGGCTGGTCAGATCCTCTCTCATTACTGAAGTCTCCACCAAAGATGCTGGAAGTGAATTGCGTGTCATGTCCCCTGCCCACCCCTTTCGCTCAAATTACCGACCTGGGATTTTCTCTGCAATTTATCCTAAACGCGTCGAATCAGGGGGGTAAACAAACACTGACAATATCTGCCCGGAGGAATTAAAAAGAACTGCCATTAGCGCTCCTTTTGCAGTGGGTTTCCTATCAGGCAGAAGTCTGGGGTTACTAGTCACCAAGAATTAGACAGGACAGTAGATAAATGCTTTTACAGTTGTTTGTGTGTTTCCATATTCTGCAGACTAATTAAAGCAAATTGTATAGATTGTGAGCATATTAAAATCCCAATCCTTTTGTTAAAGTGTCATTAAATGATTACCTCTTAGGCTAGGTAAAATATGACAAAATATATAATAGACAACTGAATTTTCACATCATCAGGAATATTTATATGCACTAATCAGCAGGTTCTCCTTGTTTTCAAGATAGTACTTTTTTTCTTTTTCTTTAGATTGTCACAGCAATACTTTTTTTTTTTTTTTGACATTTCCACAAAATCAGTCAGGCCAAATGACTTTAGATAAAGGGCACGCTGATTAAATTAAGACTTTTAATTGTACAAACTGACCAGTGTTCTGACTCTTCCTGTCTTCACCAGAGTGGAAGTGGATAAAGACAGGAGATATAGCCAGCCATGTCATTGGATTATTGGTTGAACAGGTTTTCAAATCTACTGGATGATAAATCCAATGGCGGGAGCTGTGTCCCATCAAGTGTCACATATATGGGGTGTGACAACTTAAGTCTGCTGTCCTCCAGTTGACAAACAGATTCAGTCGCATTTTGCTGGCTGATGCATGGAGAATACTGTTTTTACTTGGGATGAGGCTTATTTTAAACTTGCATCTAACAGTTTTTTCCATTAGGAGCCAAATGAAATTTCCAAAACAAACTCAGAAGAACACAGCTCTGATTTATTTATTCATTTTTATACTGCTGAATTACTCCAATATTACAAGTTGTCATTTGTAGGACAGAATACATTTGCAGTGCTGGAGACAAGTCCTGGGTGTGCTGGTGTGCTCCTTAGCTTCAAAGTACTTGACAAATAAAATAGTGATAAGGGAACTAAATGTGTATGACACATACTGCGTTTTCTCAGTTGTGTTTTTTAGCAAAAGTAATGTCCTTTGTCCTGGCCTAAGCTTAACTTTAGTATTGTCCTGGTGAACAACCCTGCATTGCTGATGAAATGAAAACAAGTCAACAAAGCACAAATCTAAAAAAAAGTGAAGGTCCATGAACATCAAGAAGACTTGGAACAATACATCTTTACAACAACGGGGTTGGGTTGTTCATGCAGTGGTTATCTGTACCAAAAGTGGCCTAAGGAAGGACAAACAATGAAGCAACAGGTTGATGAGCATCCAAGCCTCAATAATGAGGGGCAAAGGTTGGACATACAGTTCGATCCTACTGATGACTGATGCCTTTTACATCATGTGGATGGCCTAGCGTGTATGTGATATTTACCTGGCGAAGAGATGACAAAAGGATGCACTATGGCAAGACAGAAACCAGCAGAGGCATGTGATGCTCTGTATGGGAAAACCTTGGGTCCTGCATTCATGTAGATGTTACTTGGACAAGTACTACCTACCGAAACATTGTTCCATGTGCACCCTTATTCCCTGATGGTCTCACATAGCTAAACCATTCTACAGCGCAGTCTGGCTGTACCTCATTATCATCTTGCTGTCAGGGAAAAAAATGCTGTGTCTTCTTTGTACTTCTTTAAACCAATCAAAATTGCCTTGGGTGGAGCAAAGCCACCAACAATGTTCCCTCAAAATAGTGACGGAGGATTTTTTTTTTTTGGTGGAACATTTGCAGACACGGAGGCGAGCACTGTCATTAAAAAGGCTAATTCACTGGGCTGCCTTACTGCACAATCCCAATCCTCAGCAAAAGTATACATTTTCAGTATGATAGGTTGGTGCTTGGAGGTTGTTGCTGTTGCTTTCCTTATTGAGGAGGATTTTGGCAATGGTAACACATAAGGCGATGAGAGAGCTGCTTGAAATGCACGGCCAATGGCAGGGTTTTACCTGCAATTTACACCCTGTGAGTCAGCCTATTCCCACAGAGACAGTGGCCTCCTTCAGCAGAATAATGCTTCTGGCCAAACTGCAAACATTGTTCAGGAATGATTTGAGGAACATGACAAAGACTAAGTGATAACTCATACATAAAGATGAGTGAGGCAAGGTATGAAATCACACACCTAAGTAATTGGTTTGCTGTGAAGCAGGTTGCCTTTGACACCACACACCAGAAACACATTCCACTGTCTTCACAGATTTGACAGAGTGACAAATTTGTACTTAAAGTGTACTAAAGCCAAAGAGGATACAGTAATGCAGGCTAGCATAAACACTGTTTTGAGCCCTAGATAAGGGAACTTATACAGCATCGAAAATGTATCGTGATGTTTGTCAGAAACCACAAGAGATCTGAGACTGAGGACACAAACACACAAAGAGGCCCTTTTGACTGTCGTTAGAACAAGTTACATGATTTACAACAACCATTCATACAAAATTTACCCTTTAGTAACGGATTTCACCATGAGGAATTGGAAGAGTTAATTCCCACACTCATCTCCTGTCCACTGTGCAGCCTTAAGGGTTTCCCAGAAATCTCACGTCTCTGACTGTTCTATGCCCAACATATCGGAATCGTATACTTTTGTACTGAAGGGCTTTTATAAATGTTCTCAAGTGACTGAGTTACCAAGCTACTTATGAAAAAACACTGCCAGCTAGAGAGTCGATGCTGTGAAATCACTTTATAGCCATTGTAGTTCCCCATTCAGCTCTCAGGGGGTAATTACTGCTAAATGGAGTAATAGGGAGAACAGCCATGTGATGTCAAATGTTTAATATCACTCTATAGCTGGTTAACGTAAACAGGGAAGTCATTCTTTCCTAACTATCTCTTTCTTCCACACCCAGAGGCAAGAGGAACAAAATACACAGTATATTAATGTTTTTCCCCTTGAGATACAGCTCATGTCTAAGTCTATATAAGACGTGTTTGCCAATGAAGTGATCTTGTTAAAAGATCAGTTTTCTATGGCTAACAGAAGCACTTTTCTTGTAGGTTTGAATCATAAACCATAGATCATTGGGCCAACATCTAGTCACAAATGTTATCGTGGTTTTGAGAGGAATAATTAACTAAAATATATAAACCTGATAATATAAGACAGTTTCAAAATCTATCATTTTATATACATATTTGGGGAGATGTATGCCTTTTTTTTTAGATAGACAGTGCAGACAAAGAAGAAATGTGGGGAGAGAGGGCAAGTAAATTTTGATTTGTTAGCAATTTTTCTGAGAACCAATATCTGTGTTGCAGACATACTTTGACATTCTAAGTGCTATTCTGAAGGTAACAGCTCCATTTATTCAATTTCAGGCATAGTAAGAGGGCTCTGTGGTGAGATAATGGGTTTAACCAAGTGTGTTGTGTTCTATGACTCATGACTTCACATTCAGTATTTCCTTGTTTTCTTCAAAGTTGTTGTAATTAGCACATGTTAGACTCCTCAGAAATGTGTGTGCTTTTGTGTGATTTTAGCAGAGACTGTATGTTTGTGAGAGGACTCAGTGTGTGACAAGATACATTTCCCTCCTTCAGAATCAAACAGAATCTCTCACTTACAGGACTTGTGGTCATTACTTTCACCAGCACTGCGGCTGATATCACAGCATAGTTGCTAGACATCTGCAAAGCAATCTGGTGTTTTGTGGATTTACCAGTGCAATTAGATCATCACCATATTGTTATGAATATACACATTTTTTAGTTGGATTTTAAATACATTGTGTAGAATTTGTGAACCCTCTGGAATTCAAAGCTTGTCATTGGTTATTATGGTCACTTATTCCATTTTACGGATTGGTTGGAAGTGTCACAGCCCACCTTAAGGAAAGACAAAACAAGGAAATCAGATGAGAGTTCTAACTTTCAATAATATGCTAAATTTGTGGCAAATGCAATGATGTTATCACAAACAAACTAAAGCAACCCAATGCCAATGAATTAAATGTGGCTGTAAAGGTTTTCCAGTAATTACAGCCATTGATAGAGATTATAGTCCACAGAAAGCAGAAAGACCATGTTTCAGTTTAAATGCAAATGAAAATTTGTAGTGAAACAGACACTAATAATAAATAATGCACCCTGCCTCTATGCTCTTGCAACAGTGGATCAGTTTTTTGGGAATACTTAAATTTTATTATAATGTTTTTATGTCATTTACAGACAGTTTTGGATGGTTAAATAAACTGTTCAGGTTAGTCTTTCTACAGAATATGTATTTCATTTGTATGCTTGGATTTGATTTTTTAATTTATTTGATAATCTGGCTGTATTAAAGGTTAACTAAATGTATAACTAAGAATAAAATTAACTGATCTGGAATTTTAAATAATGTGTGTTTTTCATATTTCTTTTCTTTTAAAAGAGTATGAAATATTGAGCTATAAGAACTTTTCATTTTCCATCACATCACACTGAAGTCTAAAATAAATGATTTGGGGTAGTGCAAAAAAAAATATTAAAATTTGTAAGCAATTCTAATATTAATGCTTACTGAAGATCATAATGATAAGTGGGTTTAATGAGTGGCAGTTGAAAAGATTTGTTACAAAACTGTAGCTGTAGCTAACCCTTCAGCAGTTTCCCAGTTGAACTGCCTAACATAACACTATCAGTTAAATGTCACACTATATGATCAGTTCATGTGCTCTATATTTCTATTATTGAGACCATTTAAGAGGAGAGTCATTGATAATGAGAGCTGTGTTGAAACTGTAATGAAACAAATACAGGTACATATTTGTTTTTGTTTTTTTAATGTCATATAGTCATATATAGAAGCTCTGTGGTATTTGTCTTCACAACGTACAGGCAGTGAGCTGGGTCTGTTTTTAACTATAATCAGAACCATTTTAGGAACACAATCTTTAAACCAAAGTCAAACAAACTGCTGTCACCATCACAAAAATCGACACAGCACATATTAGGAAACTGTTATCACTCTCAAACTGATTGACAATGGTTTTATTATTAGCCCTAGAAAGTGGTTAAACCCAAGCTAAGGATGTTCACTGTTGTTTATATTGACAATATTTGCAAGCACATCAGTAAAATGGGCCTAGATTTGTTAGTTATCTTCAGTTGTGAGAAATGTATTAATCCTCATGTTTTTAAATGGATTCACAATATAAGTCACAATCTTAAATTATATGTAAATGTATAGGGTCAAAATTTAGATTGGGCTTTTCATGATAATGCTGTACTTGTTTCAGTGACTCCCTGAACTCACTTGCCACTAGAGGGCAGAGAGAGATTTCCTTCTATTCCGTAATCCTAATGGGCCTCTTTTAATGCACAGATTTTAAGTCCACCAAAATACTAATAGCATTTTTTTTTACCTGTCTGTCTCTTTGGTGGCACTCTCCACATTTGGGACTTGGAAAAAAAAAAAAAACACCCTCTTTCCCCTGTTACAGAAAAACATTCTCTAAGAAGGTTTCCAATCAGCGAATTACAGAAACGCTGTTTGAGAAGCATACAAACCTCCTACAAAGGTTTATGTTCAGTGAGTGCTAAAAAATCTGGGCCAAATGTTTGTTAATGATGTTTGCTATTGCCAAAAATTCCTCTGACCTAGTTCCTGGTATGTTGATTACTGCTTTCACTTTTCTTAAGTATGCAATGACTCTTACTTTCTTGTGCCAGCATTTGGGATTTATGTCTTTAATCTGCATATAATAAATAATGAAAACTGCGGTACACTTAGAGAAAAAGTATGTGAGTTCTCAGTGGTAAAGTTTTGATCAGGTTTCTGGTTTACCAGCTGCCAGCCGACATTTACAGAGCTATAAATATATATTAAGTGGGAAATATTGATGTTATGTAAGTTATCACATGTATTACTAAGAAATAGCAGCACTATGATAAATTGTATTTTTGCCAATGGGGCTAACTATGTTTACATTACTAAGCCAAAGAATAATTTTGAGTGTCACATATTCACATTTGTATTCCAAAATTAGTTACAAACACTCCTATCCATAGTCCATATCATAATTTTTAACTGGCTTTGTTGATAGTCTTTTGAGTTAAAAGTTTGCTTTAGCAGAGTGTGGGACTTTTACATTTAAATGAATGTTACAGTCAAGCATTTCCCAAATAAGTTCACATAATACTGATTAAGCCTATCGGCGCCCACTAAATCTCTCTGTATATCACACTAAACCAGAAATTTAAATCTGGTTTCTGTGGTGATATTCCTGCCGGTAATGATGCATTTTATGTCGATCAGCAATGATTTGTCTGTCAGAGCTGAAGAGGGGTGCAATCAGAGACTACGGTAACTAGGGGTATTGTGAAACCTATGGTGGCAAAAGGTAAAAGCTACTAGTATATCCAAAAAAACTCACTGTCCAGAGGAAGGATTACAGTTGATTGCAGCATACGTCATAAACACACATAAACAGTCTCTGTATAATTACTCTTATATTCTGCACTGCAGGTTAAAAGGACATTTACATGCATACAGAACAAATCGCTTCCATACATACAGATATACACAGAGATAGATGGCAAGTTTCTAATCATGAAATCAAACAGCGTCTTGTGTTATACACACTTTGTCTGACTTTACAGGATGTGGTTGGCCTTTGCCATGCATGTGGGTGTAGAACTCATTTGGCATTGCAGTCCAGCTTTCTGTCAATTAGATCTAGCATGTATTGGCCAGGTTTCGACCCTGCTTCTAAAAATGAACACTGATGCAATAGTCAAGCTGGCAGCAGAAGTTCAAAGTCATTAGATAAGGTCTTGAACTAATTAGACCTGCCAGTCTTTTGGGTGTAGGAAAACAGCTCCAGAATGTAGATGACTGACAAGTTGAACCAAACTGAGCACATCTGAAATTTTTTTGGTAGCACTGTTCTCCCCAACATAGAAACAGGTGTGACTGCAAGAGGACATAAAAAATGTCCACTACATTTATGTAAATTAAATTGTAACACTATAATTATGGTGTTTATTAAATGAAAAGTCATTATCTCTGTTTTAGGCTATTTTTCATGGTAAAATAAAACCAAAGCTTTAATTGTATAATCAGTACTTTAAATTAGGTTCATTCAAGTTTAACAGATATGAAATTATAAATTATCAGTGACACCACCAGTTCTTCACAGTATAACTGTTTTTGCAACTTTTAGTATTATTCTTTGTTATTAGTCTCTTAGCATATCTGTTGTCATTATATATTGCTGATGCAAAACTCTGTAGTTTATAGTTTGTAACACTAGAGGTATAATGTGATGATGCCATCTACTGGCATTGGCACTGAAGTATATGGCACATGTATGTATATAGTGTGGCATGCAAAAGCTTAGGTACCCCTGGTCAGAATTTGTCTTGCTGTAAATGGTTGAGTGATTAGAAGAAATACTGATCTCTAAAAGACAAAAATTTGTTTCAACATTTTAGGTAAGATTAGTGTATATTTTCTATTTCATACAATTTTAGAGTGCAAAAAAGGGAAGAAGCACCGTGCAAAAGTTTGGACAGAAGCAATTTGAACCATCATAACTTTTACCAAGGTCTCAGACCTGAAACTGTTTTGTCAATGTTCAAACCCTAAGAAATCCATAATTATTTTCAATATAGTGGTGTATTTCATTTGCACTGTTCAACTGTGCAACGACACCTGCACAGATATAACCTTCATGGAACAGTCATCAGGAGAAAATTTTCCCTACTCCCCAAAATTCAGTGTCACGTGAAGAACATGTCTTCTGGAGTTATGAAATTAAAATAGAACTCTGTGGCCACAATGGTCAAAGCATATTTAAAGAAAAAAAAGGTGAATTTTATGAAAAGCAAACCTCTCCCACTGTTCAGCATAGAGATAAATCGATCATGCTTTGGGCTTGTGTTGCTGTGAGCGGAACAGGGAATGCTTCAGTGGTAGAGAGAAAAGGCACAAAAAAAAAGCTGTAGATGATGACGGCTTCTACAACAGGATAACGATCTAACCTACCTTAAAATCCAGAATGGGCTAGCTCAAGATGTGCAAGCTAAAGGTTTTGCCAAAACCCTCACAATCCCCTGATCTAAACATCATCAAATATATGGATAGACCTCAAAAAAGTAGTGCATACAAGATGGCAAAATAGCCCAACAAACTTAGAGAACTGGAAGCCGTTTGCAAGGAAGAATGGGTGAAAACCCTCCAAACAACATCTGAAAGCGTGAACAAGCTTTAACACTTGCCAAAGTAGACAGGCTTTTAGAAATCAGGTCATCTTTTACTTGCTTAGCTTTCGCAAACCTTTCATAACTGTTCAAATATACAGTACATATTTTGTGCAAATTTTACTTTAAATGTTACAACAGAAAATGATTGGCTTGCCTCATTATACATATAGATGCATAATAAACTTGACTGGGGTTGTCTCCAAACACTCGGCAGGGATTTGTTATCTCTGTTTGCTACATGTGGAGAGGTGATGATGCTTGGAGGTTAAAGGTTCTGTTTATGTCTGTCTGAAGGAGTATTTACCAAGCTCAATAAGATCAGCAGCACCCATTCACCTGACAAAAATGCAGAGTTTGTCAGTGTGTGCGCTGGTGCTTATTAGAGTTGTCAGCAGGGGGGATGTGTGTGTGGCGCTCATGTATGCGTGTTTGTGTGCTCTGCTGGCGGTCAGTGGGTTAAAAATCATCCTGAGGTCTCATAGCTAAAACTCACATCTATCAGGAAGCATGAAAATCACTTTGTTACAGCAGTTAACTTTAACAGATGACAGCTGGCTTGGGCAACTAGGGGCAAATGGAAAGATTAAGTCAATTACAGCCTGGCAGGGGGACTTAAAAATATTTGAGACATTCCCCAGAATCTTGGAACAATAGACACCCACATATGTGCTGTCACTTTGTTGCAGTAAATGTCAGTTATGTCAGAACAAATACAACGGAATGTGTTTAGTTCTTTTTCCAAAGTATAAATCTTGATAATAACATAACAATGATAATAATGAAATGCGTTCAAGTTGAAATCATTATTCTTTCCACGTGCGGTGGAAGAGACAGAACAAATTAAGTTCTACAAAAGTGCAAACTCAAATTGTTTGAAAGGGTAAAATATTGAAATAGTCTTGGCTAAGTCATTTTTATTGTCTAACGTTAAATAGTTTTCACAGTTTTATTTTCTCTGTAAGTGCAGGAGATCATACACCACAGAATTTCTCATTTTTCCCTAATAATCATGTCTGAAGTTTTATAATCAAAATTCTCAGTTGATAACGTGAAAATGTACATATGTCACACAGTGATTCCCACCAGGTGAATTCTAATTTCTGTTTCTTGTTGAGCTGTTTAAATGAGTTCAGCCCACAGGGTGGGCATACATGTTAAGTGCCTCTTAGTTTGAAAACTCATCAGGAGTAGGAAGGCCTGTGGGGTATCCGGCAGCAATCCGATTAAATAATGTAACCTTTGGCCTGTAGGCGACCACATCTCTGCAGGAAGCCAATGATTTTGAGTTTTAATAACATATAAAAGTCTGCAGTCAAAAACACAGTTTTCAGTTACGGATGAATGGTTGAATGGCCTTTGCTTGTGTCCTTAACTGCCACTGTGTTAGTCAGGTTAGTTAAACTACAATGAAGGCAGTTTTGACAGTACCCCAGTGCCCCTACAATTGCTTTTGCACAGTTGCACTGCAGAGGCTTTTATGCACAGCATTACACATCATAGTTTATTAAAATCTCTCTGTAACATGGTGTCCTTGTTGGAGAGCAACAACATCAAACAATTAATTCCTCACACAGAGCAAATTAATTTGCTTGAGTTGGTGCAGGGACTGTATTCAGTTAAAACAAATGTTTCATAGCATTCAATAACATTTTAACTGGGAAACATTTAGTTTTTCCTGGTTTGGTTACACTATGATGTAGTAGTAAACATTCTAACCTTTAAGACATTTTGACAACATACTATAGTATGATGTGTTTGAGACATTTTTGACCACATATATAGTGTGACATTTTTGTGAAGTTTATGACATTTTTTAGACATTTTTGACGACTTATGACTTCTTCTTTTTTGACGACATACTGCAGTATGACGTTTTTGTGACATTTATGATGTTTTTGAGACATTTTTGACAACATACAAGCATTCTCACATTTTTGTGGTGTGTAACTGACTCTGTGACTGGGGTTTCAACTCAATTTGACTGTTGGGTCATTTTGACCCGAAGACAGTATTAGTACCTTTTTTTCTACAGCTTACATGGAAATATGAATAAGGGCAACATTTCACTTTTTCTAATGTTGGGGTCAATCTAGGAAAAGTCATCAAATTTCAAGTTCATTTAGGGGATTTTTCTCTGCTGTTAAACACAATGGTGGGTCATTTTGACCTGAAGACAACAGGAGGGTTAAGAAGACATGTCATGGCTTCTGCGTAGGTTAATTTCCTCAGCCACTCTTTCACTTCATTCTCCACTGCATTCTCTTGAAACTTTCCAATCCTGCTATTTTCCACCTGACCATATGCCTTCAGACTTTCCCACCAGTCATAATAACCTGATTTTCTACACCTGTCTATACACCTGCTCCAATTTTCCCCATTATTCCTGCCACTGCTTATGCTAGCCCAGTGTTACTCCTGCTTTGCCAGGTTGTCAGTGTTTCTTATGCTTTCCAGCCGCTGGTTCTGGTTGTTTGGCTGAACTCTGTGACCCTGTAACACATGATGGATAATTCAAGTGCTATATTTTTCTTGTTATATGTTGATTTGCCTTGGTGTCCTTCCATCTGCAAACACATCTAAGTTTAAGTTTCATAGCAAATTTTTAATTTATATTTACCTAAAATTATATGCATTTTGATTTAAAGGCCCCTTACCATACGGCATTTTCATTATATTTCAATCATTCCTGTTGATTAAAATCCATAATTATCAATAATTATCCATAGTGATATATGTAAATATTGCTATTGATTAAGAGAGACATTAAAATCTGTTTTTGTGACACATTTTACATGAACGGAACATTTATGAATCTTTAAATTTCAAAAATGTTGAACTCCCTGTCACTGATGAATAAGCTTCGTATTCTGCAAAGGAAGCGGGTTTGGGGTTCAGCTCAAATGCGAATACAACAATCACAATGGCACCACTCTCCACTTCATTCTCTGATTTTACCTCTGCATTATGAACTTAAACTTAATCAAATGGAGGTAAATATAATGTGGTTACAGCTAC
>OMNN01028450.1:0-18323 GCA_900302755.1 Chromis chromis | reverse complement strand
ACCTGCCTAATATTGTGTTGGTCCCCCTTATGTGGTCAAAAATGCTCTGAACCATTGGGCATGGACAAGAGGACCTCTCAGGGTGTCCTATGGGGTCTGGCACTAGGACATTGGCATTGGATCCTTTGGGTACTCTGGCTTGTGCAGTGGGGCCTCTGTCAATCAAACTTGTTCCACTGCATTCTGTTGATGCTTGATCAGAATGGGGTCTAGGAAGTTTGGAGGTCAAATCAACATCTTGGGCCATTGTCATGTTCCTCAAGATGTTCCTGATTGTTTGATGTTTTTGCCATCTGGTGGGGTGCATTTTCCTGCAGGGGTAGGTCAGTGACATTTGGAATTCCATTTGCATGAGGGAGTGTGCTTGTTCTGAAACAATGTTTATTTGGGTGTCTAAGTCTCATCAACACGGATGGCAAAATCCAAGGTTTTCCAGCAGAACACCACATAGTACCAAAATGATCAATGTTATTCACTTGACCTGTCAGTGGTCATAATATTGTGGCTGATCAGTGTATATTATATTATTGACCATTATAAAGAAAATTTACAGTATGACTAATTCACAAGAGTACTCTCTTGACTTTCATGATACTGCTACTACTCATGGAAAATCCAACAAAACCGTGACTCACGGTTAGCTTAGCTTCTGCTTGTATTTTCACAGATCAGGAGAGAGTTGTTCACTTTGGGCCTTATCCGGTCCACATTTATTGCCATGCTCTGCGAAACTATAGCTTGAGTCATGAATAGCAGCTCGCTGTGAAATGACAGCTTGCTTGAGCCCAGACTGGATTTGATCTCCAGCTGTCTGAGGCTGTTTAAGGCGTGAGTCATGTTGAGGGCTTTAGGTAGCGCTGTCGCTGACTCTCTCGTTTTCTGCCTTGACAGAAGGTGGATGCAGGGTTACAGTATTTTCCCTCAAGTTGAGACACAGTACGCCGACAGCAGCCGATGATAAAACCTGTGTGAGCGGCTGTTTGTTCCTGTTTATCTCCCTAAATGATAAGGTTATCGTGCACTTTCTATTGGTCTTTGAAGCCTATGCTGTGATTAATATGATTATATGGCAGGCAGATAGGCTTCCTGAGTACACAAGGCAGTGAAAAATGAACATGGGGGCCTCTGAATAAAGTTTTGTTGTTCTACGCTCCTTTGAGATCTGGTGATTATGGGGATACTTGTGAAAAAATAAGTAAAGTTCCTGGGAAAATGCTGAGTCTGGGTCGTTTCTGGAAGGGATTAGCTGGGCATTTTCTGAAATGTGCTTTTTGTTGTGCTGCCAAGAGCAAGATAGGAAGTTTGTCCTGCAAATATGAGCCAGCAGCTAGTTAGCTTAGCATAAAATCATAAGGCCTTGGCTCTTAAATGCATCTACCAGCATTTTCTAAAGCTCACTAATCATTCTCACATGATTCTCAAGAGGAACGTGAATAAGCATATTTCCCAACATGCCAATCTTTTCATTTAACTCATGTAGATGTTACTGGAAACTATTAGATATATACTACTTAAGATATTTAGTCAGGTACAACAAGGACCAGTGTGAAAGCTGGCTCAAATACTTCCTCTACAAGTGTCAATTTCAGCAAAATTTAAAATAACTGGGTCCTTTCCAGCCAATCAGATTTAAATGCTCCCTTCTGGCATAATGTAATATTGTATTCATCTAGACTGAGCTGCAGGATGCCACAATCTGGTTCCCTAACACAGCAGAGTAATATTCAGTATGTGTCAAGACTCTGCCCCAGATAATATGAGAGGAACATGTATGTAATATTCATTGAAACGTTACATATTTATATCCCACACAAACGTGCTGCAGTCAGACACTGTGCTATGTGGCCTGTCTGTGTGGCTGTGAGAGTAATGACTCAACCGTGGGGCACTGAAACTTTGCCATTCCACCAGGGAAACTAAGTCAGTCGTCGCACGAGACCAGCAACGTGCCACATGGAATATGCCACATACACACAGAACCCTCAGCATGTGTTGCCCTCTCTGCATAAATTCACACACAACATACAATATTTAGTGGAATTACACAAGCTCTAAATGGGGCTACATGTGTTTTAAAGCATCGCGTAATTGGGCAGAAGTAACAGACTCTGGTGCTAATAAACACTAGCTGTGGAAAAATTCTAGATGTTTAAACAATCTTAAAGGAACGCTCCACCAATGTGCACTTGCGCGGAATTGCTCATCGGATGTGGGGTTGGAGGGGAGTGGTGTGAGTCTAGCTCCTTTTTTCCATTTGTTGCACAACTATTTGTGGCAGTTTTCATGAGCACACACACTATGAACCACCAATGCTAACTAGCTCGAAAACAAACAAATGGTGTTGTCATTCATTTTCTAAGTTTGGTCCATCTGTAGCTGTAACCTTTTCACTTAAAACCACAAATGTCAACCTCCACACTGTAAAAACAGAGTGAAAATCTGCAACATTCAAAAACTGTTGTAAAAATACCAAATATCTGTTAAATATTTGGTATTTTTAGTTACTTCGAAGACAGTAAAACCATGTCATTTTACAGTCACGCCTTGTAAAAAGAAATTACTGTTTGTACATTTTCTTTATTTTTGACATGGACATTATTTACAGTTTTACAGTTTTTCTTTTTTTCATTTCTTTCTTTCTTCTTTTTTGTTTTGCAGACTAACTGGACACTATCTGTATTTAAGAAAACAGGAAAAATCTGTAAAATAACAGTTGAAAAGTTATTTACCACTTTTCAAAACATAATATACATATTTTTCTTTCAAATAATGGCAAATATCTGTAAAATAATAATATTTTTGGTTGATTTAATTTTGAAAATAGTGTAAAATACTGTAATTTTATAGTCAGACACAATAAAAGCTCAGAGTACCATTTAGAAAAAATTACATTTTTGATGTGGACATTTTGGCATGTTTTTGTTGTTGTTGTTTTACAGTCAACATATAAATTAATGCTTTTTCTTCGATTTTCCTGGATATTATCTGTAATTTAACAAAACAGAGACAATCTGTAAAATAACAGTAAATAGTTGGGAAAAAAAACATTGAAAAACGTGTATTTCTACAGTGCAAGTGATGCTACAGGAACATTCACATTGAGCATCTGGTGACCAAAAATATCCAACTACATCATTTTATATCAATCAATCCAGTAAATGTTAATGTATTTGACGTTATTTTCTGGAATCATTACAATTCATTCTCTGGGAACCATGAACATTTCCACCTGTGTCCGGTTTCAGAGGCTATTTTATGACGTTTAAACTGTAACTACAAACTTACCAAGACACATTTTAAGCCAACAAGAGGTGTATATTTAAGCCTCCAAAGACACTTTTTTTTTTCCTGTTGGCTATTCCTTTAAGGCCACCATGTACAGTGCCTGGCTCTAGTTTTGTTGGTACAAGCCCTTTATTATTATGCAATGGCTTAGCCTGAACACCCTTAAAAGGTGCTGCAGGTCATTAGTAAATGTGTTATATGCAGCTAAGCAGGTGTATCTTACATCATAGCGTCGCTGTTTGGAACCCAGACAAGTTGAATATGGCGACTCATGAATGTACAGTCACTGCTGCTGTAACACACATTCCACATACTGCGGTATATCTATAAATATTTTAAGGTTGAAGATTTTTTTGTGAATTACATTATTTAAGTGATGCATTTGCATTTTTTTTTAATTTCCAGACATATGAAGGTGTTGAAGGGACTGGTCTGTAATCACCTTTCAAAACTGGACTTGACTGGTCTTGGCAGGCCCCTCACAATCTCAAATGTCACTGCTAAAAATACACACACACAGCGTACACACACACGGCGTACACACACACACATACACATACACAGCTATATGGGTTTTATATTGTTTAACTCATGGGGAGAAGAATGCATGAATCCTCACTTCTTTCCTTCTGACTTGAGATTACTGAGGAACTGAGTCAGTGGGCATGCAGAGCTTCATGTATGAGTGAAAAGAGAAACAGAATAATTTAAACGCGGCTACAAACGAGTTTAATCCTCCCAAGTCAAATCTGTGCATTTTATCTCGCCAAGCACAGAACATGAATAACTCAGGACATTCAGAATAATGTGAGGATTGCCACACTGGAAAAAAACACTGTGGAGCGAGTGCTGAGTAGCGGTCGATCCATCTGGTTTTAAGCCCCAAATGAATTAAGTAAACACAGTGAAATTGAAGTCAAATCAGAAGTAGGAAAAAAAAAAAGTGTTACAGGAAAGCAGCTGAAGAGGAGAAAGAGCTTCCTGGTGTGGACGTTGCTTCATTTTTTGTGAGGGAGTCAAGGCCAAGCCAGAGCCCACAGAACAACAGTGCAGCGGTGAGAGAAGCTGGGACTGCTTCCTGCTTGAATTAACATCAGCAGAGAGAGAGAGAGAGAGAGAGAGAGAGAGAGAGAGCATCATGGAAAGTTTGTGGCTTTCTCAGATGAGTCTCTTCCTGGTGACCGAGGATCAAAGTGGGAAGGGCGTAGAGAGTTTCTCTGACTTGTTTTTGCTGCAAGGTGATTACCGCGTCTGAGGCACACCCATACATTCATGATGACATCACTCCAGTTTGGCACCAGCATTTGCATTCAGTGAAGCCATTCTATGTTCTCACAGTGACAATCCAAAAGCTGTGTGAGTGTTTTTTTTTTAACGTTGGTGATGTATTTGGTGATAAGCACACAACTAAACAGCTGCTTTTCCCTCCCCCCCAAACAAACAGGTTGTTCTAGTGAGGACCTGATGATGTTAAAATGTTGCTTCAGGGGTGAGTTATGTCGTGCACAAAGGAAGGAACGTTCAGGAGCTTTACTAAAAGTAGCAACAACACAACATAAAGTCAGATACTCCTACTGAGCTGATTTGCAGGAACACAAATCAAGGAAAATGACCTAAAGTGAAACTGTAACTTTTGCTGAACAATGGCCACTGTGGTCACAAGAGAAAATTACAGGATAATGGAAAATGCTAGAGAGGAGTCACAGTTTCCTGACTCATTATCTACTTAGAGTCTGCCACCTTTAGCTGCTGGTCCATTTCAAGTGGAGTCTTAAAGTCCTCATTCAATAAAGCAGCTCAAACTACAACAAATACCACGTGTTAAAAACTCTAAATGTCTCAACAAATTTAATGAAAGTCTCACATGTCCTTACGTGTCTTTCGCTTTTCCGCTCACAATCCTGCAAAGATGATTCATCTCATCATAACTGTGCAACCAGCCCTGTTCTAAACAGGCTGATTCAGTGTCTAAAGCTCTGAAAACCACAGACTACTGCTGTCCCCACCCTCTTCAGAAAGAAGACTCTCCCTGCATCTGTGATTGTCAGGAAATGACTCTGAAGAGACTGCTAGCTAACATGTAGTCTCAGCAGGCTGTGCTTCAGTTACTATTTTATACTTGTTCTGTTGTCTGACCACAGAAAAAGTTATATTAAAATGCAGCATACGTGAGCACAGAGAGCAGGAGAGAAGCAAACAGATGAAAACAGCAGCTGAGTTTAGGTTTCACTGAAGCATAACAAGCAACATAAAAAAAACATAGTAACCCACCCACTCCTTGTTTACTGGTTTCAAATTGGCCTTAAAGTTTCCACCCTTGCTGAATGTCCCTCAGCTTTACAATTTCCACATACCTCTGACCTTTGGACATACGGTCAAAGCTAATGATAACATTAGCCACATTAGCAGCATGTCATGCTAATGCTGAGGATTTTCCTATTGTAATCAAACATAAAAGTAACACAATGGATCTTCAGTTCCTCAGATGCTGGGAGTGCATTAAGACTCTTGTGTTCACTCTTGCAGCCAGAAGCAGAACATTTGGTGTGGTTTGCTCGTGGCTAAGACATTTTGGAGTTGGCAGAAGCAGCTCCAAAAAGTAAACCTGACAGACGCTGAGGCAGCTGTTCATTCTGAAAGGCTCACCTGGAAGCAATAGGCAGTGAGGATTTGACTATACAAAGTTTGAACTAGATGACTCTTTGTTGGTTCAGTGTTAGGTAGCACCTGGGTCAAATTCTTACCGGCTTGTAAAGCTGGGAGGCTAACTAGTTTTAGGGAGCTTTAAGGAATGGCAGAAGTAAACACCCTTCATATCTTAACAGCTTCGACTTTGTACTTCCAAGTTTATGACAACAACAAAACACAATAAAAATAGATTCTCACCATATGGGACCTTTAAAGCCACCGTAAGCTGCTGGCCATTAGGCTGTAGCAACAAAACCCCAGAGTGTAAAGGCCTGAATAAGGATGCATTTTATTACTTATAAACTCAACATCTGAAGACTTTATTTAAGAGGTAGCCTTCTTTTAAGTGTCAAAAGCAAAACTGTCCTACTTGTTTTGTAAAGTTGCCTCTTTCCAGTTACATAATCATTATTATGGATCCTCTAATGATGCATTAATCCGTTGCAGCATTGTAATGCTGTAGGGTGTTGAGGTGGAGCTGGTTTAAAGTAGTTTATATAATGCTGGGTAGTTTAATCTGTAAACACTTAAAAATCATAATGTGCACAGTATAGCAACTACAAGTTACAAGCAGAATGTTTCCACTCAAATATAGTATATATATATATGATATAAAACATAGTATAAGACAAGTTTTAGAGTGAATAATAAAGTGTAATTTATAAAGTAAAGCGTGCTCCTTAAAACTTTAAGCAGTACTGTAACTGATGATTCAGGCACAATCCGGTTTCAGGTTTTAGCACAAAAACTCTAAGTGGGTCACATAATGAGAAATCCCATTTTATGGTACAAAGGAGTATACTTCGCTGACACTGAAACTGCACTGAAATGATAAGCTGGATCCTGCCCAAAGAGACAGATAATTATCTGTGAACGTTAAGGGAATGTTGAAAACATCAGGGACGCTGTTTTGTCTTGTGTCCTGATGAATGCAGCCTATGTTGGTTTAACTTTTGTTTGACCCGCATGTGTTGGTGTCTTTGCTGGTCTCTGCGTGTCCCTCAGTTCCCTCACTGACATCCAAGCATGTACGTAAACACTGCCTGTGTGTGTTTTTACCACCGCGGAAGAAGAACGTGTTTGGAAAACTCGCCCCAGCGAGCAGCCAAGATCTCTCTCCTCATTCCCGACCTGACATTCTTTCCTCCACTGTAGTTCACGTGCGGTTTCGAGATAAAAGCCTCCATTCATTACTCTAACTCAGGACCCGACGTAAACGACAGGATACCCCACCCTTGTCTGGCAACAACCGGGGCCATATTTTACCCAGCGCTGGTGGCCCCGCACATTCAAAACAACCAGTTTCTGTGTTTCTCTTTCAGGTGTGCTGTGTCCACAATGTTTCTTGCGCATCAAAAAGAGCAGGAAGGTTCGGGGGTTTTCCAGGTCTAATTACCCTTCATGAGCTCGCTCTGTTATTGCATATACTTTCTTTCTCTTTTTCTTTCATGCTGTTTGACTTTTATCTCCCCTGCTGAGCTGCCAAAATTCAGCCACACGCCCCCACACTCTGGCAGTAATGAGGCCCGTGCACAGATGTGTGTGTGGTACAGATGTGGACTGTCGTGCTGGCTTGCCCCGCTGCTACTGTTGGAGATACTGTAACCCCCTGGAACTTTCCCCCAGCATCTAGTCCTGTCTGGTATTTGCGAGCCGTCTCCACACGCTTGTGCCAACTTGTGTCATCTGTACAGTTAAAGTGATAGAAAGCAACATTTGAGCAGTGTGAGTGTCAAATATTCAACCCACGCGGACTTTTAAGCCAACTGTGAAAAGGTCGTCATGCTGGTTATGGTATAATTCAATGGTGACCAGTTGTCACGATGGAAAGAATAACATCAAAACCTGCACGGAATTTCTTCAGTTTGTGACTGCAACACATAACCCTCAAAAGTTAGAGGTGTATAAAGGTGTTTTTAGGTGATTTTTTCCACTTGTTTACAGTCTTTGTGCTAAGCTAATGGCCTCTAGGTAGCTTAATGTTGCCCATTTTAGACATGCGGCAGCTGAAAGTGTCAATATTAATGTTTTGGTCACCATTCCATAAAAGTTGCAGTTCAATCAGAATCAGAAAGGTTTTATTGCCAAGTAGGGTTTCACATACAAGGAATCTGACTTGGTGTTTTAGTGCATAACAGGTAACAATAACTTATAGATTAAAGTGTTGCCAGTCGAAGGTATTAAGTGTAACAAGATAAATAATAGAATAGAATAGCCTTTATTGTCATTGTACACAAAAATTGTTCAATGAAACTGCATCTCTCCATAGTGCACTTAAAAAATACAAGATGCAAAATTGAAAGTAATAAGTAGAGATAACAGTAAAAGTCCACATGTACACATGCTCATGTTGCACTGTCCCATGTTTAACCAAAAACAATTGTCAATTGTGGGGGTTACTTCACAGATACTTTTGGACAATTTAGTCCAAAAGTAGTGTTCTAGGTATATTCAAATCTTCAAAGCAATCATTTATGAATGCATCATTCCTGACACAGCACACATCTGGTCTGCATACAGTTGCATAAAATGTTGTTTATTGTACTGTCCGGTCTTTTGCTTGTTATAAAAATTGTGTCTATACTTTCGCTTTCTGTCGCTGAGAGGAACATTACCATAAAAGTGACCTGTGTCCACATTTTACCACACTAATAAAGCCATCAATATTACATATCTCATGTCTGAAACGGGCTTAAGCAACAAATGCGATAAGAGGTATCAGTCTGTTTTAAGGTTTTAAGGATAAAATTAGAAACTGCGATCACTGTTGCAACATTTGGGCTAAAATATTAATGTGATACACGGAGCAGAGAGGTGAAAAATCTTCCAGCAGTGGCTGAAGAGTTTTTAAGGGTATTTTGATGTGTGTGTCCCCCCCCAACTGTGAGACACTTGCATATTAAAATAAAGCTATTTTTCTGCTGGTGAAAACATAGCATCTTAAAAAGAATCTCTCCTCTGGCTGAAAGTCCAACTTCTTGTTAAGTCAAGGCAGGTCGTCATTGCACAATTAAAAGGACAGACGTTGAGACAAAGTGCTTTCAAACAAAGAAGTAAGATTAACGTTACTAATTTGTTGTGTGATGATGATCAGTTTAGTGGCTTAACTACTAATCTTCTGTCTGATACATGCTGACCAGTTTTTGGAATATGACCTATATCTCTTCAGGTCAGTAATACTTTATATGGATTACAGAAAACTTCGCTCCACTGCCATGTGAACGTGGGAGAAATGCGGATATGATTTGAGGAAAATGAAATTCTCAACTGTATTAAACCACAACTTGTGCAGCTTGAACAAAGTGGGTTCTGTATTTATGTGTAAGCAGAAGTGTCCGGGCCTTCTGCAGCACACCGAAACTCTCCACTATATCATTAAATAGCAAGATGGTGTGTGTGCGAAACTATGACTACACATGAGTGGTTGTGGTGGAGAGGTAGGGGTTTACACATGTATGAACTTGTATGTGATTCTAGGATTTCCCTGTGACGTTTAGCGAACATGGACAGGAACAGAAGGAACTGAGAGTGTTTTTTTTTGTGGTAGTGGTTATAAAGTGGTCAGTAAAAGGGGGTGAGATATTTGAATGGAAATGTCACGACTGTTCCACAGAATCCAGAGGATCGGAGAAACGTTGGGTTGGAAAAACAAAGGTTAAACTATAAAATGATCCCGTATGAGGTTTGGATCATTATATGTCATGTAACTAAGCTTAAGGTGACACTTGTTTGTTCATACTTTTAAATAAAGACCAAATTCTGATTGTCATTCTATTATAATTTAAGCATATTTATTGTATAACAGCACCGTCAAGGCATCAGATATGTGACTGCATGTCCACACAGGAGGATTTTCAGTGTTATTCAATCCCTGATGCGCTGATTGTTACTGTGTGTGTTTACTGCACACATGTTTGTGTTCCGCCTTTCGGTCAATTGTTGAATCAGTCAGTGAGGTCCTGGCCTGTCTGATTGCATCATGATTGGAAAAGCTCAGCAGGTCATCACGACCGCAACAAGCACACAACCAGCCTGTACTTTTCCACTGATTTTAATGAACACGTAGGGACCGGCCCTCTGAGTAGCAGCGCGGCACCGTGTTTTGCCTCCTCGAGGTTTCACAGGGTCACACAAGATGTTCTTTTTTCAGTTGATCGAGACTCTTCTTCCTGTTTCCTCGCGTGAACAAACACCCCCGAGGCCTCCTTCGGCTGCGCATGTCGACATACGACGACTGTAAGAAAGTGAGAGCGAGAAAGGATACACTGAATAGTGCTACTGTAAACAGCCCTGCTCTCTCTTCCTGTCTCTGTCTTACACACACACACACACACCTGTTTTTAAGCCGGCTACCATCATGGTCTGACCTAAAAGGGAGCAGCAGCAATAAAGTCATTACTTTGAACAGAACATATGGTAAACAATGTAATAAACGCTGGTTCCCAAATGTAGTCAACAAACAGTAGTTTATTCATAAATTTAGACAAAAAAGGCAGACATAGTTCTCAAATGTGTACTACTTTTAAGTAAACTACTATGTTTTAGGTTTAATAGATCCACAGCTTTGTTTAGCTTGTCATGTTAGCCTCAATACATTCTGATTATGGATGCTGGCTGGAGATACATTTTGAAATGGATAATGGCATTTTTAAAATGAATAGTGTTTGGTAAAATGTACAAAAAAAATAATTTGGATTCTCATATAAACTCAATAATTTCCTAGTCCTCTACGGATGAATAACTCGACTATTTCAGCTAATAAACCCAGAATGTGAAGTGCATTATGAAAGCTGAAAGCAAGGATGTCTTCCTACAAGATTAGTTCATGTTTTGGACAGACAGCAACAAAAAGTTCCAGTACTTTAGAAGTCTTGACTTTAATGCATTGGATCCTGCAAAGGTATTGCATGAGCTAAATGTTGTGTTTTGGTAATTTTTTTGAGGGTGGGGGACGCGCTTATTAGAGCAGAGAGCTGAGATGAAAGCAGCAGCAGAGATGGGGGTTGACATGAAACAAAGGCTCACAGCTGTTGGGTTTGATAAACTCCTCGAGGCCGTCAGGGCGACCTGTTGAAACATATTTCTTTGTGGAGAATGGAAGAGAGGAAGACCGCAGAAACCAAGCCAAGAAAGTTGGTATGAAATCAAGACAGATCTATTGAAACTAATCAAGTGTTGTTTAAACTTTTACACAAATAACTGTTTTATCCGTCTTGCTATTACAGATTTTATGGAAGCCGAGGCCGGTTTATCTTTTTAATTTGAATTTAATGTTTTACTTGTTAATTATGTGAATGAAATGTGCCACAATTAAGAAGATATAAACAAAACACATAGGAACGCACAAAATATCATATAATGTCCTGTCCAACCTCATGAATATGGCTTTTTGTTGTGAGGAACATTGATGTAAAAGTGACCTATGTGTGAACCAGACTGATGAAGCCAACACTGCTACGTGTCTGAAAAGACCATAAATGACAAATACAATGGTGTGGTATCAGTCTTCTCTCTGCCAGTAAGCAAATCATAGTACTTTCCAAAAGTTTGACCTTCTGTTTTAAGGTTACGCACATCACTGGCTGAGGATAATAATAGAAGCTACAATTACTGGCGTAACATTTGGGTTGAAATGTTCATGTTTGGAGAATGTGAAACAATGTCAGCAGAGACAGGTTTTATGCATATCGTGATACTCTTCTCCACTATGAAGTAATTTTGTAGATGTTGCTTTGCATGTTCATACAAAACAGTTTTTGAAAGTACTTTTATTCTTTAAGAAACAGTCTTCTGAATGAAAATGTAACTTCTGTACCATCTTGTGAAATTACGGCAAGATAGATAGATACATAGATACTTTATTTGTCCCCTTGGGGAAATTCAAGGTGTCCAGTAGCTCACACATGTTACATTCAAAACAACAACAAAAGAACATGTAATTAACGTGCAAATTGTGCTGGTCAGAGAAATTAAGCACCAAAAATGCTAGTATTGACAAAAAAGGTGCAAAATTGTTGGTATTTACAATGAAGTGCAATACATTACATATTAAACAATACCTACCTAACTTTTTCTGCAGCATAAATAGTTTTTTTCTGCACATAAACCTTTTGCACTGTTTTTGTATATTCTTATGTTACCTCCATATGCATAAATAGATATGAGTGATGAGTGTGTGTATGAATTCTGAAAAAACAAACACTGCACTATGTAGAGACACAGAGAAATTGCACTGATAACTTGTTACTGCAACTCTTGTATATTCTTCTTCTTGTGATGATTCATTTTTACTTTCAAAACCAACAGGCTGAATCCGAAATGCAGCAGAGACACATATTTTTGATACTTTTTCGCCACAATGAAGCACTTTTGTGAATTTTGCTTTGCATTTTTATACAAAACTGTTTTTTTAACTATTCCTTTTCAGTCTTAAAACTCAACTTCTTTGCCATCTTGTAAAAAAAATTGCCAGTTTAGTAGCCATCAGTATAGTAATTTATATAGAGATATATATAGATAGGGGCAGTGGTGGCTTAATGGTTTGTGAAGCAAACTTGTAACCGGTGGGTTGCCGGTTCAATTCCCCGGACTGGCAAGAGGTTGAGGTGGGAAAGTGAGAGCGACCGCTTGTCCCAGTCACCACCACTGTGGGCCCTTGAGCAAGGCCCTTAACCCCTGACTGCTCCCCGGGCGCAGCACCACGGCAGCCCACTTTGAATAGGATGGGTCAAATGCAGAGAAGGAACTTCCCCAAGGGGATCAATAAAGGTTAGATTAAATTAGATTAGACTATTAGATATATTCTGGATTCAATTAAGTCAAAGTTGTGGTAACTCTTGTATTATTCTTGTGATGATTAGTTTGCTAATCCAACAGAGAAAGGTGTCTTAACTGTATTTATATACACATGGCAAATTAAATATAACATGTGCACAACCAGCTGTATTTCCTGTCATTCCCTGGATTAACACAACACAATAGACATGTACTAGTGTAGTTTTGATTTAGAATAGAATAGAATAGAATAGAATAGAATACTCTGTGTATTCCCAAGGGGGAATTCAGTTACCACTACAATACAAATAAATAAGAAAAATATATTGAAGTACAAAATGCACAATAAAGTGTAAAATATACTATGATTAAAAAAGTACTACAGTGAAACATGCACCATTTAACATATTACTAGTTGTGATCACAGAATCCAGCCTCTCCACGCACGATTATTTAAGATTTTCTTTGTTTTTATTGTTTGTTTTGTTTGCTTTTGTTTCCTGTTCCTTTCTCTCTCTGCCGCCCGTATTTCCCACCGCTCTGAACGCAGCACGGCTTCATGCCGCGTCCCTCTGTTTATTTTCAGAGCGCTGACGTGAACGTTGCACTCCTCCTATATGTGGCCCGTCAGCCGCTGCGGGGCCGCGGATTGGTCGGCTGCAGTTGCTGTAGCAGCTTGTGTCGTCACTGTGGGGAGGGGAGGGGGACATATAAAACGGGCGTCCCCCCTCTCCCTGCCTCACTCTGGAGGAGGAAAGTGCGCAGGGAGGGTATTGGCTGACGTTTTACCAAGGGACCCCTCAACCCCCTTGTATTTACCAACAACAGGCGTCTATTTCCCAACACTGCACCGTCTTCGCACACGGACTCTCTCTGTCAGAAAGCTTCCCTCTACCTCGACTAATAAATGCCAAGAGAAACAACACAAGCGCCAACAGATAAGGATCGACGCTCAGAGTCGGAGACGAACAGTCGGACAAACACGTAGAGAAAAAAAACAACCCAAGGAAAAAAAACGCGCACGGATCGTCGCCGTTGCCTTTCTCAATGCATACCCTTTGTGCCCGGGGAACGATGAAACCAGAGATCAACGCCGCCGTCGGATTTCTGTCGAGATTTCTGCGGGTAAAAGGACACGTAAACGATCGACAGGTCCAAACATTCAGCCAAAGCTTACAGGACATTTTGGCAGGTAAGAAAACCACTAAAAACGCGCATTTACGCACAGGAAACACCACCCAAAACATCCCGCAACACACACCACCATGTCACACTTTGAGTTTAGGCTTTGTTTGATCACTAAGTGCTCACATTTGCGTTGTAATAGAGGTGAGAACGATTCCGGAGAAGCCTTTCTTTGTTCTCCTAAGTATCACTATCAGCGCGCACCACTATTTGCGCACGTCGGAGAGCGGAAAGAACGACAAAGTGGAGCGCGGAGGACGATCCGAGACGGTTTAGCGGCGGATTAAACCGATTTTTATGGCACATTTCGAACTAGAATGTAGTTAAGGTTGAATGTGTTGCTGTGTGTGGATGACGGGGTGGGGGTGGGGGCGCGCAGAGAGAGAGAGAGAGAGAGAGAGAGAGACGCTTGGCTCAAACAAGGAAGTGCGCCTCGGTCGATAAAGCTCTCAGAGAGAAAGGAGCAAAACAGCCCCCAGTGAGATGGAAGACGCCGCTCAATTACGTAATGCTTAGGACGAAATAGGTTAATAATGAAATCTGCTCGGTGTCAGAGCGAAGTTTAGTGGGTTTCTGGCACTATAGACGTTATATAAATGATTTTTTACGCAACAACCCCACTTGGAACATCACATTTGTGCGATGTTTGTGTGTTTCATTGAGAAGTTTATAGCCTCGACACCATTTTGTATTCTTTTTGGCACCATATGCTCAAAGATGAATGTATATTTTACCACATTTTCCATCCATTTAACAATCTATAGCCATTTATTTACAATGAATGGGTGTAAATATCTGGAATCCTGCAAATTCCACCTATAGGTTCCCTCAGGTTTACATAAAGGCTCAGTTTGAGGCTATTATGGCAGTTTTTTCTTTTACACAACACTGCAGCTCAGGGATTGTTTCTCATTTCCTGCTGTAAACACATTCCAGTCTCTGGGCTCTAAAGCTGCCATACATCTGTCTCCTTCCATCTACATGCAAACAGCAGATGACCCACATTTTCATAAGGGCCTCTGTTGTACGTAAACAGGTCTGATTTAGCTGCAGGGTGGAACAAAGGAGCTTTTATGTGATGTAGAATTCACCGCAAATATGACAGGAACTATGTAAACACAAGAAGATGACCAAAAAAGGGCAATGGCGCCCGAAATTCACCATTTGGCACCACAGATTGCTGCAGTTGATTGTAGGAGTTTTCTAATTTATCATGTAAACAGTGCACAAGATGGACACTGGTGCGTTGTTTGAGATTACACTGGTGAGCGAATCAGATTATGGGTTTACCAAAAATGTCCTCGGGCGTCCGGTTGGACGGCGGTGTTTGTAAACAGACAAAAGTTGGGAGTCTGCTGTGAGGCCTGTGTGGGGGAGGGGACATGTTTTGGTGGGCGCCTATAGGAGGACATTAAAGACGGAGCGTAATGAGGGGAGGAAATGGAGGGGAAATCCACCGAAGCAGCCCAGCCTGTACTTAGCGAACATAAACATGAATTATATCAGAATGATGGAAATTATAAGCTTGAATCTGCCTCGTGCGATGAAAAAAAAAAAGTCTAAACATCACAGATGAGCGTATAATCTGTTTAAAAGACAAATAAATTGGTTCCACAAGGTCCCATTTTCAGGCAAAAACAAGAGCGAGTGTGCAGTATTACCCAGTGGGGCTCGCTGCTACTGAACTAGGCCAGCCAGAGCTCTTTTGTGCTTGGAATCATCACAATTACTCACTATTGTGTCTGCATGCTGAAAAGCTGAGTGCCCAGCTCCTCTTGTTTGTGCTGAGCAAAGGGAAGTGTGGGGAGGGAAAAATTAGGCCCAATGGCCAGATTACAACCGCGGCCGTTGCGTAATTGTAGTTAGGAGAGTTTTGCTTCTTCTTTTATCAGCGTGATTTGATGCCCTCCCGTTGAAATGGAAACAAAAGACGTTCAACCCAGGAAACGGGCCACGGTGGCGTCACATAATGTGTTTTTCAGCGTTCGAGGTCAGCCCCGATGAATAAACAAACCTCTTTGGTTAAACTCTTTAGGTTAAGCGCACACTCGTCTGCTTACTTTTCCGTCCCCCTCCTCCCATGTGCCCTCGTTTTTAAGAATAGGCCCTGCTGAGCTGATCATTTCCCAGCTGCTCCGGGGTTTGTAGGTAGCTGCCTTTGTGGCTCGGTCTTGAGGCTGAAAGCTCATCCAGCCCCCTTGTGCTCTTTCACGAGTGCCAGCCCCTCCATTAGCTCAGCAGTATACAGCCCTCTGTGATAAGGCAACCAGGGGGGTGAGGAAGAAGGGGAGGAAGGGAGGGGGATGTTATTATCCTGTGGATGCATACAGGTGGCCTCCGGGCCCCGGTCTGAATGTTGGCCTACTTCCCTTAGCCCGTTTTTCATTGGTCACAATGCAGTTACCATCAATGGGAATTCAATATGGATGAGCCTTGTCAGAGTAAATAGGGGGGAGTAGGTGTGTTCCTTAAAGTGGGGAGGTCAGTCAATGAAAAGGTTAGAACAAAGGGGGTTTGAAACTGTTCAGATATCCTGGAAAGAGATAGGAAGCCTTTTCATATGTTAAAGAAAGTGGACTTGGAATGAAAGAATGAACAAATCCAGTAATCGTCCATTTGTTTTACTTCTCATTTTAACCAGTAAAATGGAAAAACACAGAGAGTGGCATCACTGTGATTCACTAGTTTCACTGCTCTGCTAAAAACTTCCATAAAGACGAGGAAGAAAAATATGATCCTGTCCCTTTAAGAGGCGGAGCTGCGTGTCCCAGATGGCTGCTAGGACACTTTTGGTGTGTTTTGTTCAGCCAGTCATGGGAGACTTTGTGACACTGACGAAGGCCAGGGGAGGGATTGTGCAATTCAATGGCAGTCTTTTTGTCACGTAGGCCCAGGGAGCCGCTGGCTGCCTGTTAATGGCTGCTTATCAGCCCTCTAACAGGTGGTGGTGTTTTTCTTTCCTCTCCTTTGGAACAAGCACACAATAACTCCCTGTACTTAAGTGCACATAAGTACATTTAGTAATTATGATAAGTTAAATATGACATTTGTACAACATCCACAGAAACATCCTGGTACTACACAAGGGAGAAATGTACTTAGTGATTAAAGGTTTTGCTGAGCAGAAAACAAGTTATAGTTGATGGTTTTTTGCATTATCATGTAATAAACATAATTCTTGTTTACTATCTGGAGACAGTTCCACAATACAGACAGTAATGTTTTGAGATTTATCAAGATCTTTAGATAAATGTAAAAGGATTAAACATGTATATTAAATTAGAATTTATCGCACAGGTCTCTTTTTATGATGTTCCCATTTTTGCTTTAACTGTTTTTACAGCCACAACATGTTTATTATATCACATGGCCTTATCTACCACAAAGTACAGTCTGTGTACTTTCAGTTCAACCTTTGTCCAGCTCCAGTTTACCGCAGAACACACCTGCACAGCCACAGTTGTCTTCTGTAGTCACATGCATTACTGGGCCTTATTGTTTAATCGGTGTTTATGGCATCACTTTGCCCACATTACATGTTAGTACAAGCAACTCACTCCAAAGCTAATCTTCTTTCCTGTTTTCTTTCTCTTTGTGTCTCTGCAGAGCAATATAAGCACCACTGGTTCCCAGACAGGCCCTGCAAGGGTTCAGGTTACCGCTGCATCCGCATCAACCACAAGATGGACCCACTGGTGGGGCAGGCAGGCCAGCGCATCGGCCTGACCATCCAGCAACTCTACCTGCTGCTGCCCAGTGAGCTCACGCTCTGGGTGGACCCCTACGAGGTGTCCTACCGCATTGGCGAGGACGGCTCCATTTGCGTCCTGTACGAGTCGCAGCCCGGCCCTGTAGGAATGCAGGTGACAGCCGCCACCAGCTCCCCCTCAGGAAACAGCGGCTCAGTGAGCCCCATGGTGGACAGTCACATCAGCTGCAAGGAGGAACTGATGGTGCTGGGCAGAACCAGTCCCTCCAAAGCCTACAATATGATGACTGTGTCCAGCTAAAGTGGCACGCTGTCACATCGGCCTACTTTTGTTCAGGGTCGCGCCGTGGCTGGTCAGATCTTTTGACCAGACCAGGGTGAGCCTTTTTAAAGCTAAGAATATGAAATGAAATAGTGAAAGAAGAAAAAAAGCAAAAGGAAAAAAAAAACAGAGGATGTGGCCTATCGTCCAGGTGATGGAAACCTTGTAGGTTTGATATTTTTTACCCTTCTCTCCCCGTTATCATCTGTTCTTTTGTGTCATTGCATCAGCCGAGCACTCCGCTTTTTTAGGAGAGGCTTTGTGGAAATGGAACTGTTGGGGCAGCTAAACCAACCAACCAACCAACCAACCAACCAACCAACCAACCAACCAGGAACCCCCGTGGAATCCCCCAACCCC
>OMNN01028449.1:0-18168 GCA_900302755.1 Chromis chromis | reverse complement strand
ACACTTAAAAATGACATCATGTGAAGCTATCAGATGTGAGATGGCTGAAAGGCAATACAATTGTAAAATAGCTATTTTTAAAAGAACAGTGAAGGACAAGGCTTCATTGGAGGCTTTAATGTATGACATTTACTCCACAGTACAATATATAGATATGAAGTTTTACCAGTAACGTGACCTTGACCTGATGCAGAACGACCATCTCCTTTCACTTTCCATTATCTTCTCTTCCACCACATTTTGTCATCTTTCCACTAACCATTAGGCAAAGGCTATTATTATTCCAGCTAAATATCATACTTTAAAATGCCCTAATTAAAACTGTGTTGCTCTGTCTCTTTAATCTGATGATGCTGATTGAATCTGGGTGGCAGTAAGTACCACTGTCTGTAAAACCCTGGGGAAGTTTTCTATTAGACAATCTCTGGCTTCTTTCCCTCCACTCTAGCTCTTGGAGGTCATTCTTTCTTTTTCAATTAATATCCTGGTATTAAAATGTACTGTTGCTCCATAATGGTCTGATGACAACATTTAATCTATAGAGAATACAGTGTCAGTGTGTGGAGGAGGTCTCTTCTACAACATATGGGAGCTTCCCATTTACTTTACACACACATGTCTCGACCTATTATCATCCTTTCACTTGTGGTGCCTTTTGTGTTTTTCTCCACACCTTTATTAAATGCTGTAATGTGCTGTTTTTGCACTTTAGGTCCCACATGTTCCCGCTGGGTGGGCGGTGCTGTGCTACTCTCTTCCTGGGATTTTGTGTTATCAAGAAACATTTCTAAAGCATTTCCTTTGTGTCCTAGAATTAAAAATTCTTTCATTAAAGTTATTATGTACTTCAAATTCTCAATATACATGTTTGCAGCCTTCAGTTTTGCTCCCTTGGAATGTTTCATTTGTGCACTCAAAAATTATTTGTGCTTTTTCCAGGGATTCAAACCTTGGTGCTGTCCCATCTCGATCCACTGCTTTTACAGGTAAGGAATTGACAAGCAATACAGAACAGAGTATCTCACATGCTTCTTTGTTGACTAAGACCAGTGCTTCAGTCATGCATGACACCTCCCCTGGCTTGTTGTAAGAAACACATTACTGGATTAATCACTGCTTTTATTCCACATGTTACAAGACAAAATATATTTTTTCCAGTATATATTTTTAGCATTGAAATATTGCACTTGTAAACCAGAACAAACTACTGTCTTATAGTACACAGCAGAAGTGAGTAAATCTGTATAACTTAAATGTGAAATTACATTTCCAAGCTGAACAGCAGACTATCTGACGTCTGTAAAATTAAACATCAACAGTTTAGATTTAATATTAAAAATGGAATTCCCCACAGTAGAACTCAATGCAACAAAAATCAGTTTACTTTTCATTACTGAGATTCAAATCTTTAATTTTTCAGTACTTCATATATCAATATGTATTTTTTTGATGACACACTCAATCATCTTCAGCATGTAAAGCGACTCTGCAGAGATGTTCCACCATTCTTCAGAGACATTTTCTTCAGCTGTTCTTTGATGGAGGGGTTGGTTGTGTTGCTCTCTTTGAAATATCCCAATGGCATTCTGTTGGATTCAAGTCAGGTGACATACTTAGAAATTAATTTATAACTGTTATTTAATGTGTTTTTCCAGATTTTTTTGTTAATATTCTGTCTCTTACAGTTAAAATAAACCTACTATTAAAATGATGGACCTGCTTTTGTATGTATGAAGTATGAAATATTAAAAATAAAATACTTATTTCCCTCACTGTATGTTGAACAGCAGGCACTGCTCATCTCCTGCTAAAACCATTCCTACAGTGACGCATGGTGGTGGCAGCATCATGCTATGGGGGCGTTTCCCAGCAGTAAGGACAGGGAGACTGGTCAGAGCTGAGCAAAAGACTAATGCAGCCAAATACAGCGAATCTAGTGAAGAAAACTTAATCCAGAATGCAGAGGCCTGAGACTGGAGCAGAGGTTCACTTTTCTGCATGACAGTGAGTGAAAAGATACAGCCAAGACAACACTGGGGTGACATCAGACCATTCTCCAGTAGCCCAGCCAAAAGCCACATTTAAACTCCTACAGAACATCTGTGGAAAGACCTGAAGATGGCAGTTCATATTCAATCCAACGAAGCTTGAGAGAATGTGTCAGAAAGAGTGTTTGCATCAGGCGTGAAAAGTTAGTAGAGACTTACCCAAGAACACTGGAAGCTGTAACTGCTGCCAAAGTGGCTTTGACAAAGTACTGAATTAAGGCTTTGTTAAAATTAGAAATTTCACATTTTATTATTTTTTTTTCATTTTTAAAATTATGTTGTCACTTTGTCATTATTGAGTTTAGACTGGTGGAAGGAAAATGTCAATTTTATCCATTTAAATCTAAATTTACAACACAATGAAGTGTGCAAAAAGGTGTGAAGACTTTCTGAAATGATAGTACATCTTTGTACAGCTATCTGTGGATGCTGTAAAATAAAACATAATAAAATGTATACACTGTCCTTCTTTATAATGCTGTGACTCTGTGGACATTAAGGCAGCTGTCAGGTTGTCCACCAGTTCCCCTGTTCTGCATTTAGCATACATTACAGTAATAGTAGGCTTGTAATCACTTTTTAAATAAAACTATTTCATATGAAGCTTTAGCTTCATAAGATCAATGAATAATTACTTACACCTTGTGAATGGTCGGATTGATGAAACATTCCTGTCACTGTTTGAACACCATTGTGGAGACTCTGTGTGTTCCTTGACAAACAGTCTGACTACATGTAAAGGTGGACAAACCCTCTGTGACATCACTTATAGGTTTATTTAAGAACCATTTTGCAGCTCAGTGTGGTGGCGCAGGCTGCTACAATCTTGGCAGTGCCTGACTCCTCAAATTTTCCAGCTAATCTGACCATGCTAACATCTCTGGGTCAAGGACTGTTCTATGGCTCTACCCACCTGTCATTCAGGGGTGCCACGCCCTTAATTACACATTCATTTAGCCCTTAATGCAACTGAAACGGGTGAGGTATATAAAATTCAATCCCTGTACAGTTGTCACGAACAGTCAGATTAGCTATAGAGACCCGTGTTGTGCACCTGGCTGGAAACTATTTGATATGATGTTGATTTGACCATTTTCTTGTGACGTATTGAAGAGTTTTAAATCTTCCTCCTTTGTTTAAAATATTTCTTTATGTGGTGTTTAAATGAGAATACAGTTACAATTGTGAACAAATGTTTACATGCAACTGTAAAAAGAAAAGTGAGTTTCCAATGACTTTCCAAATGAGTTTCCAAATCTTAACTTTCTATGATAGAATTATTTAAACATGTGCATCTTTGTCGAAAAAACAGTCATGCTTTTTGGTTCTTTCATAGATTTATTGTAGATCTTCTGGAAAAATGACTGTATGTATATGTCAAAAATACACATACAGCAACTTGAATTATCAATTTTGGTGATGTACAAAGCGTTAATTACATTTTCTTAGTGGCATGGCCTCTTAACTTCTTGTGAGTGATTACAATTGACTACAGCTGCTGACTTCTCTTAAGCAATTTAGTTAGGGCCCATTTGATCCACTCATTAGACTCAGCCACAAACACTACAGTGGCAAATTCTAAGCAGCTGAGTACAAATTTAAAAAAGCAAATCATGGACTTGAACAAGTCAGGAAAGTCACTTGGAGCCATTTCAAAGCAGCTTCAGGTCCCAAAATCATAATAATTTTACCTTTATTAATCCCCTTGGGGAAATTACATCTCTGCATTTGACCCATCCTAATACATGTACTAGGAGCAGTGGGCTGCCACGGTGCAGCGCCCGCGGAGCAGTCAGGGGTTAAGGGCCTTGCTCAGGGGCCAAACAGTGGCCGCAGTCGGGGATCAATCCTCTGGCCTCCTGATCAGAAGTCAGTTGCTTAAGCTGTTGCGCCACCACTGCCCCCATCATCTGTGCAAACCACTGTTTGTATGTAAGTGCATGGTACAGTTGTGTCACTGCCACCATCAGGAAGAAAACGCAAACTATCTACTAGACACAAATGGTCAGGATGGTCAATAGTCAACCAAGAATCACCAAAAAACAGATCTGCAATGAATTAGAAGCTGCTGGAACACAGGTGTCAGTGTCCACAGTCAGGTGTGTTTTACAAGGCCATGGCCTGAGAGGCTGCCATGTAAGAAGGAAGCCCTTCCTGTAGACACATCACCTTAAGGCTCAACTGAAGTTTGCTGCTGATCACATGGACAAAGAAAAGGGCTTCTGGAGGAAAGTTCTGTGATCAGATGAAACGAAAATTAAGCTTTTTTGGCCACAATGAAAAGAAATATGTTTGGAAGAAAGAAGAGGCCTTTAACTCACTAACTCACACCAAACCTTCCATCAAGCATGATGGTAGCTTTGGTGTTCTTAGAAGTGTTTTGCTGCCAGTGGAGCTGGTGCTTTACATAAAGTAAATGGAAAAATGAAAGAGAATTACCTCCACATTCTTCAGGAAAACCTAAAATCATCAGCCAGAAGGTTGGATTTTGAATACAGCTGGGTGTTTTAACAAGACATTGATCCCAAACACAGGTCAAAAGTGGTAAAGAAATGGCAACATTAAGCTAGAATTGAGGACTGCGCTGAAGAAACAAGTCTGTGTCAGAAAGTCAACAAACGTAGTTTAACTGCACCAATTCTGTCAAAAGGAGTGGTCAAAGATATATCCAGAACCTTATGGATGGCTACCAAAAGCAGCTAGGTGAAAATGGTGAAAAGGACATTTAACAAAATATTAGCATTGCTGTGTGTATTTTTTTTAACCCAGCAGATTTTGTCAAATTTTCAGAAGACAAAAAAAATAAATCTATGAAAAACAATGCTTGATTGTTTTTTTTGTGATGCATGTGTTTCAATGATTCCAACATAAAAAAAATCGGACTTGTAGGAGTCATTAGAAACCCAGGACTGCTATGATATACATGGTCTTTATAAGTGTATGTAAAGTTTTGTTAACAGGTAGGTTTGACTAGGTTTAGGAAAAACTAATGTAGTGTGCCATTGTTATGGTAAATAATGGTAAAATCACTCAGCTTCAACTGAGGTAACATTTGACATTAGAATGCTTGATTTCACCTTTTTAAATCAACTTTTTGGTCAAACACTTGTCTGAACTGCTGGGCTGCAGTAACAAAGTGGTAACTAGAGACTTCTCTGTGCTCAGCAGCCTCTAAGTCACTTCACACAACTAAAAGTACCGCTGCTTGTGCATGTCTATCAGTTAACGTGACGGCTCAGTTCCAACTTGTGTCGTGTTAAAAGTGATATGGAAATGTTAGTAGGTCCTGGTAACATTACTGGTGCGACTTTTACATAATCGACCAGGATGCACATTTACCCTTGCAGCTAACCCATTTAGTTGCTGTCAGATTAATGGAACAAAATGCATATCTGAAAGGGGTAAATGTCAGTGCTGATGCACATAATGCAAAGATGCAACAGTATGAAAACATAGTCTGGAGCCCTGGGTACAATAAAGCAGGAGCTGAAAAGGGAACAATATTCTAAGTTACGTATCTAATTAAAGTCCATTTAATTCAATGTTTGGACAGTAAAGACTAAACAGCAACCTGGGCTCAACTAAAGCTAAGATCGACCCTGTAAGACAAACTGATTCCACTGGCAACAATTAAAAGGGCAACTTTGACTCTTATTATTGATTGGATTTAGCATAGTATTTCATAAACTTTCGCATGAGCACAGTATTCCACACTCAAGCATACTGTCATTATCACTGCCATGAGATACATGTTTTTTTCCCACCAAAAATCAAAACAGTTAATCTAGATTAACAGAAATAAAGTGTTCAGACTGGAAAAGTCATCAAACCTGCTTATGAAGACACAACTCTAATACCTGTGAAAGAAAACACCACATGGGTAAACGCTCCTTAATCAATGTGCTCATGTCAGATCCATGCCTACAGAAAGACGTCTAAATCTAATAGGTATATGGTCATCAGGTGATCAGCTTGAACATTAATGTAGCTGTCAAATGGCTCATGCAATCACTGCTCTTATAACTGTATCTCAATTTGCTCAGAGTAGGGTAGGGGTGGGGTCATAGGTTGACGGTAAGAAGGACCAGAATCAACCTGCTGCATAATGACAGGTGGTGTGTCTAAAGTCATTTCTACATTTCATAGCAACAAGGTCATGAGATGACCATCTAGATCATTAATGTAGCTGTCTAAAAGCTCATCTAATTACTGCTCTCAATTGGTTGCAGTTCAGTTTGTCAAGGTCTCTTAGCAGTGATGCATCCATGATTCACCATGCAATATGTGTGTCTGCAGGCATACAGACCTACCTGTGTGTATGCGCCTGACAGTTGGCTTGTCACCTGCTAATGAATGAAGTAATTAACTAGCGGAGGAATGAAAGGCAGGAGAAATGACATCTTAGAAAATCAGAATTTTACATCCCTCAACGAAAGCAGAAGCTGTCAGGCGGTGGTTGTGACAGGATGTGACAGAAAACAGACCCAAATCATTGACGTATTAGTCACCACCTGTGATTGGCATGGTCTTTACTGTACACTGTGCTCAGTCATACAATGATCTGGACTTGCTGGTAGAGAACACACAAATTAGCTACATGACACACAGCAACAACATCTTTGTACCATGCAGCTCCACTGTTGTCTAAAAACTGTTACAAGCACATCCATTGTCCGCAAACATTTTATAAAAACTAAGATATAGTTTGTAAAAGTGTATTGTTGACCCATACGTACACCCTCATCTGCAGACTTCTGTAGTGCTGTTCTATAAGAGACCTGACTTTCTCCTTTTTTCCTATGCAGTTATAGTCAATTTCTAGATTATTACATTACTCAGTGTGCCAAAAGCCATACCTTTCTACAGCAAATTTTTTTAGATTGCTCAATCCAGCCACGTTTCTTCTACAGTATCCAACAGAAGTGAGTACATGCCTATACAATAAACATCAAATAATGTAAATTTGTGTCACCTCTCAATATTTGCATAATTTCTAAGTTCATAAGTACAGTATTTCCTCTTATGAACAATCAACAAAAAATGACTGTAGTCTATGCTGAAAATACAGGCCCAGAAGTAGAAACTCAATGTAACAAAAGTAAATACACCTGTGATCATTATCACACAAGTTAAAAAACATATGACTACTGAACCAAAACTGAGTGCATGGCGGCACAGCTAAAAGATCCCCGCTTCGCGTCCTCGGTGCTCCGGCTTCTTTCCACAGTCCAAAGACATGCTGAAGTTAATTGGTGATTTTAAATTGTCCATAGGTGTGGTTGTGAGTGTGTTTGGTTGTCTGTCTCTATGTGTAACCCTGCCTTCACCCTGAGTCAGCTGGGATAGACTCCAGCGACCCTACAGATGATTAAGCAGTGTATAAATAATGGTTGGTTTTCAAAAATTTCAAATCTTTTTACCACTCATATTTGCACTAAATTGTAATTTCCAATCTGCTATGTGCCTTACAGTGTTACTTATTATTTGTATTTTTTTGAATGCTCTTTTGTTTTGTTTAGAATTTTATTTACTTAATGTCTTTATTTAACTAAATGTCTGTTGTCTGCACCAAGGGTTTGAAGAGTACAGTAATTTCAATCCTCTCTATGTCCTGTACATAGTGCAGTACAGACAAATAAAAAGACTTTGACTTTGGCTTAGTTGTGTGAACATGGTTATAAAATGACATGTGAACACCAGAACTCTCTCAGTTTGGGACCTATTTGTTGTGTCTATCTATGTCTGCAACTTGGTTCCACAAGGAAAATAATTGCAGCAGGAAATGAAAAATCTGACTGAGACTCCACAAAGATGGAAAGAGTTACAGGAAAATCTGTGACCAACTGCAAATCTCTTGAAAAATTACTGCAGCAGTAATCAGGAGGTATAGAATGAGATATAGCGACACAAATCAAACTGGTCGTCCTCCTAAAAGGATGTTATGGAAAGAACAACAATCTAGTTTTGAAAAAGAGATGGCAAGTGCTTTAGACTTGGTACAGGGGTTATCAGTAGAAGTAAGAGTTTCTGTGACAGCTCAGTGTGTCAAGAATGTTGCATAACATCAGTCCCTAAGGACAACATCACTGGTCAGGACTACCACAGTGAATGCATAGTCCTAACAGTGAAGCACGGAGACAGCAGCGTGATAATATGGGGCTGCATGAGTGCAAAAGGTGTTGTGGAGATGACATTTTAGATGGGACCATGAAGGCCTGTGGATGTACTAAAATACTGGCTGACAAAATTGACTCCTAGTTTGCAGAAGCTTGGCAGAACGGAAAGATAACCATGCTAAGCACATTGCCAAAATTGCACTTTTATAAAGAAGAAAAAAGTGAAAACTATGACCAGGTATGTTGCCTGGCTTGAACACCTTTGGGGTATTTTAAAAAGAAATCGAGCAAGACAACCCTTTGCAACCATGCTAAAGACTGAGTTGGTCATCAAAAAAAGGTGGACATATGAGGTATTAAAAAAATAAAATAAAATAAATCTCAGTAGTGAAGGGTCTACTGAATTTTGTTGCATTAAATTCCTTCTGTTGGGCATGTATTTTAACACAGTACATTTACACTAATTGTTTTTATTTTTCTCAACAGTTACCCTTCTGGGGGGTGTACTCACTTCAGTTGTCTCCTGTATGTAGTGATAAAACAACACTATCGTTAGTATTCAAAAAAAGAAAAAAAAGAAAAAAGAACCTTTTTATATTACTTGCTGCTTTCTCAGCTTAGTCCTATATTATGTGTACATTATTAGTTACATTTCCTCGGTTACAATTACATCACTTTGCTTCGAACAGAGTAGCATTTAAGAGTGGATGCTTCCAAACGCTGACAGACAACAGTGTGTGGCAACAGTGGCGTTTATGTTTTTCTGAATGCCACTGTTTGGTGCTGTTCTTTCCAAATGGCATGCTGTACTGACATGTCCTCACCTCACTGTCTGGTTCAGATAATCTGCTTCCACGTTTAGAGAAAAACATCAACGTTTATATTAGAGGGGGGGTTATATGTGCCTGAGAAAAAAATATTGCTACATTTTTGTTGTTGTACATCTATCATTTTAATATTTTTGATCAAATTATTTTATACACGGTTATTCTACTACCAGACCAGTAGAAAAGACAAAATAAACGAATTCTCAGCTGGTAATATTTTATCGACCCCCTGAGTACTTACAAAATGCTGTAGTCCAAGGCGCGCTCAGCGATTTGGCGCTAGAGTGTCTCCGGTATACTGTCCGCTCCAGATCAGCTGTAGCAGCTCACACACTCTCCTCTTTTAGCTTCTGACTTGCTCATCGGGTATATTCCCATGACATTAATGGACAATCATGTCTGACGAGGAAAATAAGGTTTCCGATGAACTTTTCAAAGATGTCAAATTCTACGTGGTTGGGGACATTGACCAAAAGGTGAGACTGTGGACGTTAGCTTCCCATAGCTAAGTTGGTAGCATGCTAACTTGCTAGACCCTTTCAGTCTAAATGAGGTGTCGCAGGAGAGGCTAACCAGCTAAGCTAACTGGATGACATAGTAAACAGTAAACTTACTATTTACATAACATTTGAACTGTCGTTGCTATCCCTCTGTCTTGTCTTGTAAACGCACGTGAGCATGTCTGTGATGCTTGTTGACTGAGTATTAAGCGCGGAAGCTAGTTAGCACTGCACTTCCACACAGCACTTTAGCATTTGCTATGAGTTTCGTAGGTTAGCTGCTAGCTTCTAGCCTGCGGTTATCTGTCCAGAGGCTTGTAAAGCTGCTGCTAAACTGGCATTTGGTAGCATGCTTTATGTACGCCGGGGCTGCTTAACGGCTTCGGCACTGTTATATCGCTGTTTTGTTGCGTAGTGTAACACCACACAGGATTACCCTGTGGTATTTTACATCAACCTGTGACTGCCAACATCTTGCTCAATTGGGCGCCCATTACTGCGCATGTGTCACCACTGTTTCACTCATTGGTACTGGAGACCTGTGGCACAGAACTGTACTTCCTGCCAAATAGTGCTCCATGGGCGCACCTCTCTTAGAGCTTGTTTGTGTTGAGAGCAGAGACAACGTGTTAGCTGCTGGGTCCCATTCAGTAATATCAATCTAACACTATGAAGTGCAGCGTTGCTGTGAATTGATACACTCCTGTCTGAGGGTGTTGCTCAGAGCAAAGTGAACGATAACAGTATGAGAACATGGAAACAAAAACACTATAGCAGTTATTATAGAGCATCTTAACTAAAAATGTAAACTTTTTTTTAACTTGATCTGACTGAAATCTTTGTTTGGATTCTGTGAGAACTACACATGTTTCAATTATTATTGAACCATATCTTTTCCAGGTTGCGTAAAAAACATTTTAGGGCTGCACAATATATCGTCATGATGTGCCCATGCACAAGAGTCACATCGTACAACATACTAACTCAAACACATCATACTACAACTGTATCTGCTGCTGGATACAAAAAGAAAACTCACATGGTTCTCAAGTCTGTCTGATAGAACATCATTTACTCAGATTCAAGGATTCTTGGAGACACTGAGTTTGTTGACATGCAGGCTTGGCATATGCACAGCAAAGTGAGTGAGGAGCAGTAGAGAAACACTGTAACAGAAATGATGCATCAGTTGTATAGGAATATTTTGGCTAATGAAAGGATGATGTTACCAAAATACAGGTATCTGTCAGCAGTGTCTTCACTACACGAGGCAACGTGTTGGACCATTTAACTCAGCAGCACAAAGCTCTGTATGATTAGTGCAAAGCCAGGCCTGAAGGCCATCCAAAGCAGTTGTCAGTGTTTTTGCATTATATCCCTAACTCTGACAATAGCGCATCTGAAATGGTACTGCATCTTTTTACTCTTCTATGTCTCTTTGCTAAGGCACCATACGTAGGTTTCTAATGGACTTCAGTTTGGGTTTTCAGTCAGATTGACTGAAACAGTGTCGTAGTGGGTGAACGTAGTGATGGCATCGCAAAGCAAGTCTATAAACAAACATTAAACTATAATTAAAATGTTGCTGAACTAAATTTTTGACAAATGCTTTGTTGAAGCGAAGTATCCTTTAAAATCAGTGGAGAGGCTCTAAATTCCTGTCCGATAGACACATAGTCACTGCTGACAAATAGGTCTTTAACTAATGATTATTTTCATTGTTGATTATTTTCTGGATTAATTAAAAAAAAGCCCAAGATGGCATCCTCAAATGTCTTGTTTAATCCACAACCCAAAGATGCTCAGTTTACTGTCACAGAGGAGGGAAGGAATCAAAAAAATATTCAGTCAGAGAATTTAGTATTTAGTTTGTCTTAAAAAAATTTGCTCAAACCAAATGATTAACTATTGAAATAGCTGGCGATTCATTTAATAGTTGACAACTAATTGATTAATTGTTGCAGCTCTAATAACACAATTGTCCATGATGGTGATTTATCTGTCTGCTTCATGCTAACAGGAGCATGTCCTAATGTTGTGAGTAAATGGTGGACTCTCTGCTGTGGGATGAAATCAAATTCTGGCAAAGTTGAGCCAGTTTTAGCCTTTTTGATAACTGAAGCAGCTTTGAATGAACATAACAGAGGTAGTGTTTGTGATTTTTAGTCTGAATACACAACTTCAAGTGCCAGGTTTAATTTAAAATAAGAAACACAGGGTTTTTTGTCTGAAGCAGGACTTCAAAATCTACTGTGGCACTGACCTCATGCTGGGTTTGCCTGCTTTCATTTTAATTTAGCTTTTTTTAATGCACTTCGATGTAATCGGCATGTTTGTGATGTTTGTGAGTGTGATGTTTGGACTTAAGTAGTATTTGACTGAAATATTTTCCAGGTGGTGCAGCTGCTGAAGGCAGGGAAAGGTAAAGAGGTGTCCTACAATGCTCTGGCCACTCACATCATTGCAGAGGATGGGGACAACCCCGAGGTGGGCGAATCAAGAGAAGTTTTTGACCTGCCTGTTGTCAAGGTAAGGGTTATGCTAGATGTGCTCATTTGCTTATTCACATCACTGTCAGTAAAGCCATACAAAGGCACCTGACATTGTGATGTGAATATGAAGCATTAGCTCATGGCTCTCCTCATGTTTTCCAGCCGTCCTGGGTGATCCTGTCAGTCCGATGTGGAGACCTGTTACCGTATCCTTCTTCTGTCAAGTCCAAACTAGAGTAGAAAGATAGTGTTAATAAGAGCCTATTGTCTGGAACTTTAGAAGTTCAAAAATACTTTTCTAGAAGATTCACTGGTTGTTTGTTATTTAAATGCTGTTTTTCTATAACCATAAACACTACAGTGTTACTGGATTCTCTCCAGAATCAGGACAGATCTTCTTTGGAGTGACAGCTTGCCTTCCTAGGGTAAGTGTGTGTGAATGTGAGAGAGCCTAGTAAGCTGAATTATTCAGCAGTAAATATGTGAATTGTTTCTAAACAGACAAGCTACATTCTGCGTTGCTGTACTCATCCTGTATTATTTGTAAAAAAGGCACATCTTCAGGTTATGGAACCCATCAGACCCAGGGTCTGGCCTTGACAGTTTTATTTTTGACAGATTATAACTTATTCAGAAAGTGAAGTATATCATTGTGTATGTATTTCTGTGTGTGTGTTTGTACACAGCTTCCAGATGATCTCAACACTTTGTGGGCATATATAACTTTCTATGGAGGAGAATGTCAGCTTAACCTCAACAAGAAGGTCACCCATTTAGTGGTTAAGGAACCAAAAGGGGTAAGTTTCACTATGCACATTATGGAACTATGGAATTATTCCTCTTTACTATCTTTGCTCGTTAGAGAAATGTATGATGTAGAAAGTACTTTGCAGGTGCACAGTATACATGGAACTTATACAGCGTGTCTTTTGGTGGTATTTTATTTTTGCCTCCAGGCCAAATTTGAGTGTGCCCTGAAACACCCCAGCATCAAGATTGTCACCCTGGACTGGATCACAGATTCTGTTAAAGGTAACCTTATGTCAAACTGATGTATTCGTTAATTCGTAGTTGGTCTTTTAAACAATTAGTTGATTAATTAAGTTAATTAATTAATCAGCTATCATAGTCAACTAATCAATTAATAGTAATTGACTTCTCAAATTTTAGAGGTCTGTTACTTAAGTCTGTCACAATTTGATGTTAAACTGAGTATCTTTGGGTTTTGAACTGTTGGCCAAACAAAAGCACATATTTGAGGGTGTCACCTTGGTCTGTGGTTTTTTCATTATGAAAAAAGAATCCCTCCTACCAGCAGAAAATTGGAATAAGTTTTAGTTGCAGTTGTAAACTAGGGCTGCAGTTAAGGGTGATTTTCATTTTTGTCTATATGATTGAATCTAGTAATCAAGTAGAGTTACCAATTAAAATTGGAGTAGTTTGATAAGATATAAATCAGTAAATGGATGCACAGCAATTGTCCCTTCTTTCCACCTTTTAAAGACAAAAGCAGGAAGGATGAGGCACTCTATCACCCCAGACTCACATATGTGGAGGCAGATGAAGAGGAGGACAGTGAAGCAGAGTCATATGACCAGCAGTTTCACTCAGACGGAAGCTACAGCCCCCGGCGATCCCGGCTGTCCAGTGGTGGCTCATCTGGTGAGGAGTCCAGCCCCCGCAGACGACCAGGACCCAAGAGACTGAACTCTGTCTCCCCGACCTCTCCCCGCAAACCTGAGCGCCGCAGTGAGCGCATGTTTGATGACTCTGATGATGACTCCCCCACAGAGAAGGAGGGCACCAACCTCAACTGGACACCAGCTGAAGTCGTCACACCGACCCCCCCAATTTCAACAGGCACAGCCAGAGGGCGGGTTAGGCCTCCTGGCAGCAAAGACCCAGTATCGTCCACAGGTAGTGGGCTCATCAACCTGTGTGCAACTGCACCCCCTGTACCTGGCAGTGGAGGAGCCATGCCAGCAGAGGCTCGCTCTGCTACTGCTGCCATCAGTCACTCCACACAGCAAGGTCAGTATGCCAAGCCATTACATAAACCTCTTCTCAGGTTTGACTGCAGTTTTTGTGAGCATATCCTGGCCTTAAGGGCCAAAGACTGTGGTAATGTGCTACCTCTAAAAAGTGGACAGTTGCATTATTGATGAACTGGACATCGTAACTCTTTTCTTCTATTCAGTTTTGTTGTATTAAGTTTCTACTATTGGGCCTGTACTTTGAATATAGTCTTTCTAAAGTATTTATTTTTGATTGTTCATAAAAAAGAAATCCTCTATTTGGCAGCTTAGTAATAATGTCATTATGAGAGGTAATGCAATTTTGAATCATTTGTCATTGAAGTGTTATAGGACAGGAATGTATTCACTTCTGTTGTATATTGAACCTTTTTATAAGGTGTTGTATGACATGGTAATTTGAACAGAAAATGATGTAAACAAGAAGAACAATATAGTGCAGCGACACTGTACACACAGGAGCTGAATACACAGACACCTTTCCAGGCTCTCACAAATTACAAACAAGAAAAATTACTTTTTGACTTTTTAACTTCATGTAAAGATGAAGTTGGGAACAAATTAAATGGACCATTGCTTAAGGCAATTGGTACTAAATACAGGTATATGTAATACTGGTGGACATGCACACACTGGGTAAAATGGTGGTAGATAGTCCACGGCAGTGGTTATGCAGGGGCTTGCTGTGAGGTTGTTCCTTTGATTCTCTGTTCCTTAGCAATGTCCTTGGAGGTTCTATCCTAAACTCAATTTAACGGCATCGTAATAACAATGACATTATCTACTCACCTCTTGTAATGTGAACACATCTCCTTACTGCATTACGTTATTTTTTTAAGAGAGCCAGATATCTACAGTGAGATTGTAACACAGAATGTACTCTTCAAGTTTGGATTTTTTAAAAGATTTTCTATGGACTTAATCTCAGTTTTGAAGATGGATGATTGTTATTTACCATTAATACTGGGATCATACCTGACAGATGTTATTGTGTTATGTTGTTCTTAAACCAGATCCTATTAATAAAAGTTGAACCTCTTTCTGCTGTTTAGGTGTGTCAGTTCCAGAGGGCATCCCTGGGTGGAGCCCGGCCGCCAGAACGCTTCGCAACATCACCAACAACTCTGACATGCAGCCAACCAATCGGCCTGCCAATGTAGCACATGTAAGACGTCCCAACGGTTGTCCATACATATTCATAGTTGCAGTACTTTGGCTCTGTTTTCTGTCTGCTGTCACTGATTAGCAGCACGTCTCACTAATCTCATTCTAATGTGACTGAATATCGACCATAGATGCCATCAAGCGTTTATGCACTTGTTTCACAAAACATTTGTCCTAGACGGTCTTTTCTTTAGTGCGTCAGTAGAAAATGTCATATTTTAGATTTTCAAACATTCCTTTGGCGGTATTAAGAGATATTGTAGTGAGATATGTGAATGCTATTGAAGAGAATATCAAAGTAACACACTGCTATTTCAGTGATTTTGCATGTTTTAACTACTATCTGCTCACATCTTCTGTCTCAGTCATTTTTCAAAATGTGCATCCACATTTTAGATTGTGTAATATTTTGCAGAATACTCTTAGCTTCGAAAGTAAATGTTCAGATGATACACCTGCTTTAAAACTCAGAGCTTTTCCTCATAAAGCATGCATGTGTAACTCACAATAATCATGATTTTGCTTTTAAATTGGGAATCATTCCCATTATCATTTAGTATGACAGACACTTAAACATGGTTCTGATTATACAGACAGGACATCAGGAGGGTTGCACAACTGTGCTCGCCTGTGCATCATTTAATTCCCAGTTTATTTAATCTCAACTGAAATGCTAGAATAGTTGTTGCTGCATCTTCATGTTCTCTACCTTAAAATATTCTTTTCTTTTTTGAATTGATTTCTTTTCTAACTGCTGCTTATTAACTAGGACACAGGCTTGCATCATCATCAAATGAGGGTACACAAGGAGCAACAGCATAACAGGATGGATGATCCAAAATCACAAAGTGAAACAGAAACAACTGTGCAGGAGAACAAAACTAGCAGAGGGACAGCCAGCCTAAAAATGTCAGGTTACTGAAAGTGACTTATGTAAAAACTTGTGCCACGATAAGAGTTAGCAGTGTGTCATGAAGTGGTCATTCTGCATCAGCTAGGTCCCTCACAAGCACAAATTTCAGATGTGCTGTCCAAGCTCTTCCATAGAAGCATAAGAGGCTAGTCATTCTTTTATAAAGCATCTTTGCTTAACTGCATTTTTCTTTGTACAGTACCACCCAGTAGGACTTTCTCTAAGTTTAAACATGTTTTCTTTGTTGTTCTCTATTGCAGATTATCCAGAATCTGGCAGCCAATCAGACAAAGCCACTTGAGCAGCAGACCAATCAGAGCCATCCTCAGACTCCTAACAGTACCAACCCTCTTCTGTTTAATCAGTCCAAACTGGCCGGCCAGCCTCTCACAGCAGAGCAGCAGCAACAGTTACTGCAACAGCAACACCAGGTTTCCCAGCAACAACATCAGCAATTACCACAGCAACCACAGCATCCCATGATGCAGCTTCAGCAGCAGCAGCATCAGATGATGCAGTTACAACATCAACAGCAACAGCCACAGGGTGCACAACAACAAGGGTTCCCACAGTTGCCTCAACAGCAGCAACAGTTTCTGCAACAACAGCAGCAATTGCACCAACAACAGATGTTTTCCCAGCAGCAGCAACAGCATGCGTTCTCTCAGCAGCAGTTGCGGCCCCAGCAGCTCTTACGGCCAGGTCTACAGCAACTGCAGCAGCAACAGGCATTGCAGCAACAGCTTCAACAGTTTCAGCAGCAGCAACGCATGCAGATGTTACAGCAACAACAACAACAACAACAGCAGAATCAACAGCAGATGCACCAACAGCACTTGCAGCAGCAGCATTTCCTGCAACAACAGCAACACATGCAGCAGATGCAGAAGCAGCATCTGCAGAATCAACAGCAGCAGCAGGTTCTGCAGCATCAGAGTCAGCAAGCCCTGCAGCAGCAACATCAGCAGCAGCAGCAGCAACAACAACAACAGCAGCAACAACAGCAACAGCAGCAACAGCAGCAGCAGACGACTACGCTGCAGCCTCAGCTCCAGCAGCCTCCTCACATCTCCCAGCTGTTTGGACATGAGCTGGGACAAGAAAGTGAGTACAACCAGAATCAGGTTCACTTCAGGCTCTAATGCTTTCTGTTGGTCTAATTCATGGGTCTATAGTGAAACATATAATCAGCTCAGACTGATCACTATCACCACTATCATGGAAGAACACAAAAGATCTGTAGAACTCCAGAGTTTCTGATGGGGGCTGGAGTTGAACGATGTGGGGGAAATCCCTGTTGAATTAAGAATTGCACTTCTGACAGATAATGATTCCATTTTATTTATTTATTTTTTAATTGGTTTAGGTCTAGGTAAATGACTTAAAATGTGATGAAGCATTACCACATGAGACACCATCAATAGTGTGACTGTCTCACAGAAAGAATTAGTAAAAGCATTGGATATAACAGTTTAAACCGACTACTAACTTGCTCAGTTGGTCGCACCAGCACACAATTTGGTCACAAAGCGACCTCCTGCCACAGCATGGTATTAATCTGGCATGCTAATGAATACTTGTCTTTGCATACCCTAGTTTTGGACTGATGTTAAGCTTGACAGTGACTCCCACTTGTTATTAAAAAAAAAAAAAAAAACTTAAAGTATCAGATTTTTTTTTACCATTCTTTTTTCTGAGTTTATAAACTGGGCACAAGGCTAACACACTACACTTGCGTATCAGTTCATACTACAATCTACTAATTGTCCCTAAATGCCTCACTTTCAGGCATAGTACAGGATAGCCAGGGTGGCTGCAGTATTAAACATAAAGGAGCTGCAGTCTTTCATCTCATTAAACTGTAAGAGGCTCCACCTGGTGTGGCATCCAGATGCCATACCTTTTTGTAGTTGACAGTTTGGACAGATCTCTTCCGTCTTCGTCAGAACGTCATCCAGATGTTGGGTGATGACGTGCCTATCAGCTGATGTTACTGAGGCGTGGTCGACCTGTCAGATTTGACAGGTCAACCACGCCTCCTGCTGTCTGATCGCCCCCCCCTCCAAGATGGCGCC
>OMNN01028448.1:0-10023 GCA_900302755.1 Chromis chromis | reverse complement strand
TTTACTTTGAATAGGATGGGTCAAATGCAGAGAAGGATCCCCAAGGGGATCAATAAAGGTTAGATTATTATCATTATCATTATAATTATTATAATAATGATAATAATTATTATTATTATAGCAGATACGAGACAAGTATGGAAAAAAATTTTAAAAATCGAAGTAGTAAAATGTCTATTGTATGTGGTCACCATTTTTACGGTATTGGCAACATCTGAGGTATGTGGAAAAAATTGAATTCAGTTTTTTTACATTTTTATTTTGATTTATGGCAATTTAAGTTTCTTACACAGCACCGGGGACATTTTTGAGTTCTCTCTATGTCTAGCCATGGTTGTGCTGTTTCCAAAGAGGTGCAGTACTTCATTTTGCAGTAAAAAAATGAGCCCATGGTGAGTAAAAACATAACGGGCTCAAAAAAAGGCCCAGAAACCACTTAGAGTTCAGAGGGTTAAAGTATAGTTAAATAAAAGAAACAGACAAATAAATAAAGTCCCAAAAATAAAATAAGAAAAAACGAGTTTCTCCACATGAAGCACTTTAATGTTATCCTCAGACCTCCCTGAAGGGAACACACACTCAGGGTCCACTATGTCCTCTATGTATTGCTCCCTCCCTTGCTGTAACCTCTCCAGCTTCTTTCATATAACTGTATTCTCTCTTCCTTAACTGCTTCCAATTCCTGCTTCTTCTACCCTCTCCATTCATCTTTTTTTAACTCTCATTTTCTCTTTCTCTTTCCTTCCCTTTCCACTCTATCATTGGTACATTGTGACAATTTAATCCTGCAACCAGTGGCTACTCAGTGTTGGCAGCCCCAGAAGCATGTATGAGAGAGACAGCAACACACACCGAGAAAGAGCGTGAGTGAGTGTGTGTGTGTGTGTGTGTGTGTGTGTGTGTGTGTGTGTGTGTGTGTGTGTGTTGTCTGGATGCCAGCTGGCCTGTGGTGCGGCAAGCTGTCCTAATAAAGTGATCCTATGTGCCCCTCCAACCAATCTGAATTTGCTTTAAAACAGCGAGCGCACAGGGAACCACAATAATTACTTTATCCTATAATAGGAAAAATCACGAGCAGCTTCCTAAGATCCGAACAACAAAACAAGAAATAAAACTAATGCAGCCGACTTCCTTTGAGGTTCATTTAACAAAGACCAGCTCTTTTTTTTTTCATTTTATTTGTAACATACTCGACTACAGTCAATGCATGGTGAGGAACTGGCAGGGCTTTGAAAATGTGAAACAATTGGTAGCAGTCGAAGCCACCAATTTCTCCGGGGAATTTGGGGGAATATTTCATCTCCTCATTAAGAACTCTAAACAAGACCCATACTATTAAAAAAATAAAACCAGTGCTGTCAAAATTGGCCAACCGGGGCCACATCAAATAAAGCAATGAGTTGTACACAAAAGTTCAGAAAAGTAATATCAATGAAAATCTTATGATAGCAATATTCCTGCATAATTTGCTGTTATTGTCTTTGGATGTTTACCAGTTGTTAAACTCTTGATCACAGCTAAGACTCTCAGATATCTATCCATGCTATATTTTACTTCGAATTTCATGACACACTGGTTACATTTGTGTGAAGAGAACATGTCACAATACAATGAATTACGACCCACTCAAACTGTTTTTTGGAGACACCAATTTGTCTAAAACTTTAATCAGGAGTAATTAAATTTGCAAGACTAATAAGATCCTTGCACCATCAATGCACTAATCAGAATAGCTAATAGTTAATCTAATCCTGAGTTTAATCAACTAACCTCACTCCAACTGATTCCAAAATCAATACTTCTTCTAAGAAAGACAGGTTTACTGAACTGCATTATTGGAAACCTGTCAGTTGCCTTATAATTATGGATGTTTCCGCTGCTACCTGTTGTACCCATGCTAGCGGCCGTTCAGGCTTTTAACATTAAAATATGTTGAGCGTATCAACCCTGTCTTCACAAAATTGTGCTTCTAAACAACTAAATTGCAATGTGTTTTGGTGGAAGCGTTTTTTTTTTTTTTTTGCCAGATTACGTTTGTATGTAATTTATCGCAAATGCATTTGTAATCAGCACCCTGGTAATCCAAAAAATGAAAGAGAAAGAACAAACATGTAGTGAAAAAGTCATACTTTAAAAAATTCATGCTTTGGGTTAAAGTAATTTTGGTGTCTCAACTAAACCAAGCTTCTAACATGTAGATATCATTGTAAAGAAGTTAACTAAAGTGTGATACATAGTTTTGATGGCTAAACGTAGCCAAAAAAAAGTGAGTACAAAATGAAAGTAAGCTCGGGACAAGACTAAATGTCATCATATGGTGTGAATCCCGGTCTCCTGTGTGAAGGGCCAGTTCTCTGCTGTCCTTTACTTCCTGCCTCCTTACATTGGTTTTGTGGCACTTTCATGGAAATCCTCTCACCAAGTCACATGTGAAAAAAATAGGTTTATTTCATAATGAAATTACATTTTCCTAAAAGCGTAATAGAGAATGCAGTTTAGTTGTATAGGAGCATATCTGAGGGGTATATAGCTTAGAGTAGCTCTGTTCTACAGCAACAATGTCTGGAGCTGCAGAATTAATTTACATTTCATAATCATCATAATTACGATAAAAACCTCTGATTCTTACGAATGTTGGAAGATGGCGGTGGCATGGGTGGCATGGGCAAATGGTAATAGGTCTGCACTTTATCTTAGTGGTATTTAAAGGGCTTTACAATGTGTTCCATTCACACACACTCACATACCAATGGCAACTCGAGCTGCCATGCAATGTTCCTTTCAGTGTTATTATTCTTATTATTTTCATAAGCCATAATGTCGCTGCCATTAAGCTATTATCAATTGCACTTTAGTAGCTAGGAGCACAGAGTTTAGTTCTGCTGTGCACCTTGGGGTCGAGCTGAATTAATATAAATTCCACTGACTATTTCATAACACTAGTGTCAGAGCAGCTGAACATATGAATCCACGATAAAAAAAAAAACTTAGCATCAGTAGTTCAGCATGATAACTCAAGGAAAATGCTGAAGTTATTATATAAAAGGCAAACCATGTTCAGCAAGGTTACTACGGCTCAGCTCATTTTTTTCATGTTGTATCATGGGAAAATTCATGTCATATCCATGTTTGGATAACCATGTATTTTCCTTTATATGTGCTTGAAGAGTTGTTTCTTCATGCTTGGGGACTGTGGAGTCCCACTGAGTGCACAGACATCCACAGGTTCAGTCGCTGAAATAGTTTAGGTTTAGTCGGGTTTTGAAGGTGCTTGTAAACGGCTTAACAGGATAAGCTGTAACCTGAGAGCGGCAAACAGCTGATTTACCGTGAGCATGGCGGTCGGTTTGGACCACACCTGGCTGAGAGAGAGAGAGAGAGAGAGAGAGAGAGAGAGAGAGAGAGAGAGAGAGAGATGCAGCGACAGAGAGGATGGGGCAGGAAACGGGAGAAAAATCATTAGTCAGACAGTCGAGCTGTCAGCACTCCTGCTGAGCCTTCACAGCTCCTCTTGCATGTGTGTGTGTGTGTGTGTTTTAGAGAGGGAACACAGCTGCATGTGTGAGATGAAGCAGCCTTCCTGGAGTAGCTTCATCTTCCTCTCTCCTCAAAAAACACACACCGCCGCTTTAATAATAGATGGGCTTCACATGATATATTCACAGTGCAGCCCCCCCTCCCCCAACACACACACACACACACACACACACACTGTGACACAGCGATACACTTACCCTGCCATGTATGCAATATGTGTGATATGTCTCTCTACAGCCTCTTGTACTGTCTATGTTCCAAGAATTCACTCAGGTACTGTAATACAAGTTACAAACACATTGTTTCTGTTGACATGACAACAGAACTGATATGTTCCATGCATAGCCTTGCAGAAAAAAAAAAGCCTTTCTTCTAATTGCACTTATCTAATCCGTGCACAAGCATATTCTTGTCCTCGATTTCATCTTTGCCTCCATTAAACGAGCTTCAGCATCCAGAAGCTCCAGCAGCAGAAGTCTGCTCTACCAGGAATCACACTATTTAAATTCAGTTAGCCAAGTAATTAATTAGTTGCCAAAAAATCTGGCAAAATAGTCACTATTGTGCGCTGACATCCTGCGGGATTATGCTAACATGCTATGTATGTCTAGTTTATAGTGAGTCACAAAGGAAACAAAGTGTGAATACTAAGAAGTCTCTCTCCCTCCTGTCATCCTGCTTCCTGTCTGTCCTCTACCTTCTTCTCCTCGACTTCGCCTCCTACACACACACAGGCCATCCCATCTATTCAGAGAGAATATCAAGTAATATGAATTTAATCTTCAACAATTGAAAAGAAAATTACTTATTGACAAACAGTTCTTCTCTCATTACAATAAAATTATTTCAATCCACAGCCACCCCACTATCCTGTCATGCTACAGTGAGTTATCCCTCTTGACTTCCACTGCAATATTGCCAATCTGCCACCTGACTCTAAGCTCCTTTTCCCTGCCACTACACCTACTGTGAGAGAAGTAAAAATATGCAAGCGAAGCTCTCTGAGCATTGACGACACACACTGTAAAGAGGGAGGCAAGTAAACACGTTTTGATAACGTTTCTCATCAAAGAATCTGCTGCGTGAAAGTGTTTCCTGCAAGCAATATTGCCACTGTCCCCGAGCTCAACAGATTCTAGTGAAGCAAATGCTGCATTGCAGAGACAGCAAAAACAAAGGTGATGTGACTGATGGTAACAGCCCAGAGATAGAAATCCTTTTATCATATCAGCATGTGAATTAAACAGGGAACGGCAAATGACAAACTGTTAATGGATAGAATAACCAACCATGAACGTGTACTTATGTTTCTGGAAAATTCAAACTTTAACAAAATCAAAAGTACATTAACACAGAAGGAAGTCTCTGAATAACCCATCTAGGCTTCCTTCCTCTCCTGTGCTGTAATTGGTGTTTCTTCTAGTGTCTGTCGGCGTCTATGGGGCAAAGGCTTTCATGTCTATCTGTCCAATTATTTCTCAACTCTTAAACTTTGGACACTATATGTTAAAAGGGTCTAATCTCTCACACAGTTCTTTCGGTATTGACTGTCCTGAAATTAAAGCTGAGACTTGGCATTTTCATGTAGAGCCCATTATTTAATTTCAAAGTGATGTGCTGAAGCACAAAGCCAAACGAACCAAAAAAAAGTGTAACTGTTCAAGTAATTACAGCCTGGACTTTTTTTCTCCTTTCATTCCAGGAAAGATCAACTTAAAACTCTTGCCTTTTATCACCTCTTCCATTACCAGCATACACCAGGCTCGACCAAACATTGACGTAGAGTATCTAATGACTGAAAAGAATACAGCTAAATTACCAAGGAGAAATCTACCTTTCTATCATATCCACAGCCAAAATATTATTTAAAGAACTGAATATTACAAAATACAGCAAAAACAAGGGCATAAGTATTGCTGTCATTGCTACAGCAGTCAGGATCCCTGGAAGTTGGATATATGCTTGCGATTGGTCACAAATTTGTCCTCACTTTCTGCTATCTACATTTGATCATTTCCAAAATCCCCTACATGACAAGAAACAACAACAGCCTATATGATATTTCAAGTTTTGTCAAGGGTTTGCATCATAAAATAAAGCAGACCTGCTAGTTTGTTGTTTGGACGAATTAGCCATTTTTATGACATTGCTCGCCTCCCTGCATGCAAATGTTTAGCCAAAACAATTCCCCTGTAACTATTTTGAGTGAACATCGTCTGTCCACCATGACATTGGCCCCGCCCAAGATGATTGTGATTGGTTAAAAGAAAACATGCCCCCGTGTCAGCATCAGAGAATGGTCTGGCTATGCAGGACTATTACTAAGGGTACTTCCATGGAGTTATTATTACTTTTATGTCATCTATAATTTTAAATTGATTTATGGAGAATTGCGTGAAAAAGTTGGTAGTCAGAACTCATCTTCACAGTAAAAAGCTTGAAAATGAGTAATGCTTTACTCATTTTCAAGCTTTTTACTGTATATATGCATATCTCCATATATCGTTGACATTCTTATTAGGCTTACTAAACTGCTCTGTTTAAACTTAAGTTGCAAAACAAATGTATTTACATCCAATCAATTAACATACCAGATGAAGAAAAATGAAAATGAAATTCATTTTCATTTTCATTCTTCCAACCAGGCTTTGAAAACTAACGTTTATTTTTGTCAAAGTTAAGATGTCAGCTGGCAATTCCAGAAATAATTTCATGTGAAACAGCCAGTGATTAGCACTGCTCTTTGACACAGACTCAATGGTGCAGCAGTAAATGGGAGTTTAATAGGTTAGAAGCCCTGTTCTAATCTTGGTTTTCACCCCAGAGGCCAGAGGAGCAGAGGAAGCAAAGGGCTTCAGAATTATCATCTGAGGGCTTTTTTCTGTTCAGATGTTCACTACAGTTGTGTCATCTAAGAAGTGCAAAAACCAAAGTAATCTATTGCTCGTCAGACCCCGAAATAACTCATGACTTAGCGCCATTGGCAGCAGCTCTCGCGCTGCTTAACACACACGCACACATGCTTCCAGAGCACATAACCATTACCTCTCACACATTTCAAACACTTGCACTCACACACCCTTTTCACGACCCTGCTCAGCATGCAACATGAGTAACTTCCTTGGCTGAAGGAAAAGACGCTGCTTTAATTTTAAATCCTGTGCGCATGTGTGTGTGTGTATGGGGGTGGATGTGCGTTCCTTCTGCATGATGTGCGCATTTGTGCCTGCATCACAGTCTAGTTCACGTACAAGACAACGTATTGAACTACCCATGTAACCTATATATAGATACATTTCTCTAACGTTGTGATTTATATTTTAGTAGCTGCTGGCTCTAATGCTCCAGTCCAAGTAAGTGGTGACATGTAAATGTTTTTCACACATCTTATACAAACAGATCATTTCAGGGTTAATGTTGGAGCATTTTAACAGATATTCGAAGATGCCTTCACAGCCCTGCTCTCTCATGCATTTATTGCCCCCAGTATAATGACATACTGTAGCCTCTGAGGGATGAGAGTTCCAGTTTTGGTTGGTGTAAATGGCTAACACATACCCTTTGACATGATCAGTTTAAGAGCATGCATTTAGATCCTGAGTATGTCTTTATATGGGACGTACTGGTGCAAAACGTCTCTGGAAGCTTAACATTCAGAAACATCAAGATGGTATTTTTAGACCTGTGGCAATATCTGCCCGCTATGTATGCAAAGGTTTATGATGCGTCTAATGTTTGTGCACAGTTTTCGCATCTGCTTTTATGTGTTGGAATTCGCACTTTCTATATGCTTCTCCATTTTAGCGGCGGTAGTTAGAGCAGTGCTTTGGAGCAGCCTTGGGATAAAAAACACACTGAGCTTCGGTTGTCTACCATTTGCAACCACTCTGTTGTACAACTCAATGCTGGAGGGCACCCATTTACCCGCCAATGCAATATAGCATCTCTGTGTTAGCAAAATGAATGCTGTCACACATCGCTGTGAAAGGAGGGCGCAAAGAAATCACAGGCTGGAGAAAGAAATCTGACAAAACAGAGGGAAGGCAAAAGGAGGAAGGGAATAAAATGATGTGCACAAAAAACGAATTAAATGGAATAACAGTGACAAAGACTGAAGAGAAATCTGCTCTAAAAGCATCCACTTCAACATCCCTCCCCTCCTCCCGCCCTCCATCCTTCCACCTCCTCATTTATATTCCTCGACTCCTGCTCTTGCTGATCAGTTTCCGCTGGATATCGATTACTGCTATAACTGCACAATACTCATCACATGCCCTCTGGAATCACTCTCGCTCTCCCTGTTTCTAGCTCCCCTCCGTTGCCCTCCACTTTTTCTGCTCATTTCCTTCTCAGCTGGTTTAGATTTCTGAGAGGTTTTCTTTCTCTCAAGAAAAAAAAAACATCCTATCAAGGCTGTAATCCCTCCATAGTTTGTGTCAGATTGGAAATGGTCTCCAATCTCTTTCTCCTGTGTGATCCGTGAGGACGTAAACCCACTAACAGCATGGTGTGTGTGTGTGTGTGTATATATATATATATATATATAAATGTTATTACTGACTAATCAGTATTATCATTATTAGATGGTCAGGAGGAGCACCGAGGGCCGATCTCTGTTTACTCATTTGTTTGTGCAGTCATGTTAAATGCTTTTTACATTGTGACTGTTTAGGGATTTATAGTCAGCACTGTTAAAGCTAGGCAGTGTTCAGGATGCTTGTGTAATGGAAATGCAGAGCTGTCTTAAAGTATGCACAAATCACATGAGCTACTAGAGACTCTGCACACGGCAGGAATGTACTGCAGATGGAGACTCCAAGCAGGAGTGGCAGCGCATCAGTTAAATATAGAGATGCATGATTTTGGATTTTTGCCGATATTTGATATGCCCGTACTTTCCAACTAATTTTGGCTGATTGCAGATACCAATATCAATATGTCCTTGTGTTTTTTTCCCACCTAATTGCAGTGAACAGGTCTCTCCTGTTATGGATTTAACATATCGTATTATCCTACTCCTATTGTGATGATCCACGTGGAATACAAGTGTTTTCCAATGTACATATTTACTAGACAGTATAAGAAAATGACTTGCAAAACATGCCATATTCATTTTTATGATGCATTTTCTAGCAAAAACTGTAAACTTGAAGCCTGACAGGCATTATGTTCCTATCAATGTTGATTTCAGGTCAATGCCAGTATTTCATTTTAATGTCTTTATCAACACAGATGATGCTGCTGATATCATTTGCATCCTTACTTAAATATAGTGCTTCCCAATTCTTAGTTTAACTACAGCTTTAACTAAATAGTGATTAAAAGTTGATCATTTTCATTGAAGAATTAAAGCGACAACACAACAGCTTAAAAAAAAACTGAGCATATGAGATAAATACTAACATTTAGAAAATTAATGTGGTAAAAATAAAAAATAAAAGATTATTAAATCACTGGTCACAACTAGAGGTGGCACAGCAAATTTTATTGACACATCCTTATTTGCTCCACGTTTAAATGTCATTTACTCCAAATATGCCTGTTCTCTTTCACTGTTTCTGTGCTTCTGTGGTCTGACAGTTTCCTCAGTGTTTTTTTACTCTACCTGCATTTCACTCCTTGTCATGTTCACTGTTTCTCCCTCTCAAAAAGGATCGTCTCTTCTTTTTTCTTTTTTTTTTCCTCTCTGTTTTCCATTTCTCTCCCCTGTCTTTTTGTCTCTCAGCTGAGTGCGTTGACTTTCTCGTCCATCAGAGAGCCTCGTCCCCAGAGTGCTGCTTTTATCCGTCTGTCCCGTCTATGTTCTCTCGCTCGCCGCTTCGGTCTCTCTTTCTGCTTTCACATGGCTCCGTCTGTGTCAGAGCAGTTTGGGCGATGTTTCGTTCTGCTTGTGCTGCTTCCCAAATTAGATTTACTGGATTCAGTGTTTTATAGCTTTGGTACGCTGATAAAACTTCCCCTGACGGCCATGAAAGGTGACTAACTTACTTAGTTTGATAAAATATGACATGAAGTGGCAGGTTGTTTGTTGTGTGTGACATTGATGCATTGAAACACATAGCAGTATATTAATAATAATAATGGCTGCCATGGTTAAAAAATATCATTTTTACATATTTAGGAATGGAGGAGCAGGGAAAATATGCAAGCGGAGAAGTTGATAGGAGAGAAGAATCAAGAGTAGAGAAGATGTAAGAATGGAGGAGATGGAAAGAAACCAAAAACAAGACAAACAGGGTGGAAAAGAGTGAGAGGAGAGAGTAGGACGAGAGTTAAATAACAACGGGAGGTGGTGGGAGCAAAGTCTACATGGACCCCTGCTAGTCCAACAGGATCAGCCCCTGTCAGGTGCTGCAACCTGTGTGATCTCCCGTGTGTGTGTTTGCGTGGATGTGAGGATGAACACCTGTCAGCATCAAATGGATGAAACTTGGTTGTGTGTGTGTGGCTGTCAAGTTAATGAAATGTGTGTGTGTGGATGGGGAG